>JAIPRM010003692.1:0-25223 GCA_025469315.1 Stegophylla sp. TES_Ste_2020
CCTCTTTAAAGTACAATCTAGAGGCGAATCGGGTTTCAAAAAGTTATTGATCGAAACTTTTAGACAAGTATTTCTATACGAAAAGTTGTACACAAAAAAAAAAAAAATAAAGAAAAATAAAAAAAAAATAATTAAAAAAAAATAAATAAACATTATTGTAAAAACACTAGCTTCTCCACTTCGCTCAGAATTTAAAAAAATTGCACTTTGAAACTATATAAGTTATATATTTCAACACTTTAACTAGGTGTATTGAAAACTTCAAAATATCATTTTTAAAGTAATAAACCACGTTTTCATACCTCCTATGTAGTTAAATTCAAATAAACAAATATTATTACTCGAATAACTAGTTTTCGGGTAAGAAGCATGCACGTTGCGCGTGTAAACGTAAACGTATGTTATACACAAATTTAATTTATAAAATATATAAATGTATAAATAGTTTTCGATATGTTTAAATATTCCAAGAACATTATAAATAATATAATATAATATATAACGAGTAGTATTAAAATCGATTATGTCTGTAACAAAGCGTGATGGGGTTGTTGTGGCCCATAAGAGACGTCTGTTTTATGAAAAACTAGTTTTTTGTATTGATTGGGAGATAATGACAATGTATAATATGCGCGTAGTTCTTTTTAACCGAAGGAAGAAGTGATATAGCGTGACCGAAATGCGATTGAAAAATAAATAGGGAAAAATATTATATATATATTATATATATACAGGAATAAATGAGATAAAATTATAGAAAAACACAGTACACAAATCGAAGGCCAACCCGATGGTATACACACGATTATAATACCAATCCAAGCCTATAATTACGTATCGGAGCCCTGAGGATTTTGCCCCTTCACCCACCTTCTATATATCCCAATCGCAATTATGCCGATTGATGTAAACTGTGAAGTCTGTATAAATATATATATATATATATATATATAAATGTAATAGATCTAAAAAAAAAACTGTTTGACGGATGAGGAATGCCACCTGAGGCTTAATTTCAATTCTGAGTTTATGAAAGTTTTTATTATTTATTATTATTATTATTATTTTTTTGATTCATTATAGTTGACAGAAAGCTATACATACCTATACCTATACTTATTTTCGTAAAATTAGCAAATCAATTTGTTCCAATCGTTATTTTCAATATTTTAAATAACATATATATATACACGATAATGAGTATAATATAGTATAATAATATAATATACAACTTTAACCGGAAGCAGCTGCAACCTGTTTTGTTAATTTATAAATTGTGTGTATATACATAGGTATGTTGTAAAAAATTAATTAAAAAACACCTTACTATATAGTGATTGCAAAGGATCTGCATAGGAACCGCAGCATAGAAAACGTGTTTTCAACAGTTAAAACGTATTTTACAAAGTCTGATTAAGATCTTACAGTAAGATGATGTTTGTGGAAATTCGTTTTTCGTCACTCCGCTCATTAGTCAAGTATTCATTAATGCTCAGGATATATCTTATTTATTACCATCTTATAAAGCTTGTGTCAATGAGGAGTTCTAACCAGGAACCGGACATACTGGGAATTATAAATTAAAACAGACAATTATATAAAAACAAATTTTGTCAGAATCTAAAATACTTGCTTTCTTGTGATGATGTCAAATATTAGTGTAAAAAATGATTCATACTTCATTTCAATTTAAAACAACTGAAATTATTATTTCCCTATAAACAGCAAGAGTATTTTGTTTTTAACAATTGTGTCATCTTCAAAAAAAATCAAATTATTAGAAGTCGGTAAGTTAAAAAAAAAAAAAAATACCTAATGAGAGATTAAAAAGCATTCGCTCTTATTAATTTTTAATTTTTATCAAACATAATTTACTTTTAGTTTTCCAAAATTTTCCTATTATTTGATTTTTATATGATAATAATTATTAAGTTTTCAACTAATATTGTTTTGTAAATTATTGACTTTAAGGTAAAATTATATTAGAATTTATAAGTAATGTACCATTTTAATTTATTTGATTAGTGCTTTAAGTTAAAATAAAAAAAAAACGTATTTCACATTTTGGGTATTCTTCGCTCCTCGAGTGGGATACTATTGTGGATGTATTGAATTTTAAAGAAATAAAATTATAAACCATTTCTTCAATAATACGAAGTTCAAGTTAAACTATACTGATCTCCTGCAAGCCATCATCAATTATGCCACTGTGTGGTCATCAGCTCAGTCTATAATAAATAAATGAAAAATTAACTATACATAAAATGGAAAAGATCGTAACAATACACACCCAGGTTTTGTCTCAATCGACCAAATAAAGAGAACACCTAAAAAAAAGGGGGAAGTTCCTCAACAGCGTTCGCTGCCCTGGTCATGCCGACACTGAATATGATATAACATAATATTATAATAACGATGAAGTAATAAATAATTTTGTCATTGTTAACGGTGGGTAATAACCATTAAGTTTATTATAAAAATTATACATAATTTATGACTTTATTGTGTAAAATTAATGAATATATTTTAATTAAATGTCGTAAAAGTGGTAATAATTAACTTTCTATATTATACATAAATAGGTAAAAATTAAAATATTCTAATGGTTCTGCGTACGTAAAATAAACTTCTTATTAAATTATATGCGTGTTTTAATATACGTGCATAGCCTTATATATATATTATATTTAGTATATATTTAATAGAAATAATGATAAATATATTAACAGCTTCATTTGTCAAAACAATAGGACTAATTTTATATATGAATATTAAAGGTGAATTTAAATTTTTTTTACGGTGCACATTAAATTACTATAAAAACAGTACTTACACAAATGAGAAGATTTTGCCGATATACATATATAGGTATATGAATTTTCAGATGGCTTGGAGGGGTAAATATATTCCTACACATTTTTGAAAAATTATACAGACATTTGTAATAACAGTAAACTATATTATATTGAAATGAAATGAAAACTCTACTGCAGTCCTACCGCTAAATAAAATTATTGTTAATAGGATATTGTAAATTGATTATATTATATTGATTATATGTGAAATGGAAATAATTAAATCAATGCTCGAAATTATATTTTGCCATTATTATTTTAATATTTTGCTGAATTTTTATTATTTGAAAATGTATGTGAAATCAAAAAAAAAAAAACGAATAGTATGACTATAAAATATATAAAATCATATTATCTACTATTGCGAGTAAAAATATTAATTAGCTTTGACGAAGTTGTGTTTAAATTCACGTTTAATACTAAATTATAATTGTAATTATTTTAATAATATATTATTACGATTGTATTATACTTCAATTTTATATCGTTTGTATAGGTACCATAATTAAGTATAAAAGTAACTTCATTTTAATGATATACGAGTGTTGAAGAGATTTATAGCCAATAACATTACGATTTATATTGGACATTTGATATATTTAATTTTATGTAAATACAAACACATATATTATAATAGCTAATATATGATATATGTATAATATATGATATACACATTATATTTACTTGAGTATATATATATATGTATATCAACTGTGTGGTGATTCTGGAAAAAAGTATATTATTTTAATTAAAATTTTCATTATTTACAAATAAAATAATAATAATATATTGAGTTAATGTGTAGATAGTTAATAAATAAAATAAATTTATAATGTAATTTCAAGTTGTCCATATCATTATACAATAACCCTGTATTGGATACTGGCCAAACGGATGATTAATGAATAGGCCCGCTCGCTGATCGCGCGGGTAAGTAACTTATACAAATATTTGAAAAACAAATAATAATAAATATATTAGACTATATAATATTGACTGTATATAGGTACGTTTAAAGCGGAGGTGGTTGAAAGTAATTAATTATTGTCAAACTGACAGTATATATATGTATATATATACATTTCATCATGACTGTAAGTTAAACACGTTCCAATGAAAATTAAATAATAATAAGCATATCTTATTTATATCTATACACACATAAATAGGTTATTTAAATTATAATAAATAGATTTAAATGAATTTAAAAAATACACATCGTATAGGTACTTACATATAG
The DNA here is from genome assembly GCA_025469315.1 of Stegophylla sp. TES_Ste_2020. Lineage (NCBI taxonomy): Eukaryota > Metazoa > Arthropoda > Insecta > Hemiptera > Aphididae > Stegophylla > Stegophylla sp. TES_Ste_2020. Next base: position 4,096 of record JAIPRM010003692.1, read on the forward strand.
GTAAGTATTGAGAATATGAGTTAGGTATATAGTATATATATATATATATATATATTGTATATACTGTATATAGTATATATTAACTGTACATATTATACTAATCATACTGAAATTTCTGATCCGTTCAATTATCTACATATTATTATCATTATAAGGTCGTGAGAAAGAAAATACTAACGAAAAAGAGAAAATCTATAGTTGTGTAGACTGTTCACGTTTAAAATATAATCTCAAGAAACCATTATTGTAATATAATACTTGTTAATTAGATACTAGTATAATATTATACGCGATAGTCTGCAATTTCCCGCGGACATATTCATTCGCATTTTTTACCGCGGCACGTACATTGTATATCTTGTGTCTGACTGTCGACATGACCTATATCCTATTATATTATTATGGACTAACGAATTTAACCTAAAAACACATGTTTTTTTTCCCCCTTCAAAATGTGAGCGTTGATGTAGAGATGAGAAGTTATAGGTGGTAAATTTGAAAAATTATACTTGCAAATATATAAAATAAATAAAAAATATGCATTTAAATCTATAAAGTAAGCACGAAAAAATATGGAATTTTATTTTTATGAATATTTTTTTAAAAAATTTACATAAAGATAGGTAATAATTAGTAAATAAAAAAAAATATATATATGTATTGTACTAGTAAATAAAGGAAATATGTTGGACTGAACATCTGTACTTATATATTATTGTATTTTCAACATCTAAGTAACAACGATTTTACGAATAAATATACTTTAAACGAGAAAAACATTTATAAATCTAAGAAAACATATAAATTTTAGATTCTGAACGAAGTGAAGGGGCTAGTGTTTTACAATCATTTTTATTATTTTTTTCTGAGAAGCATTTAATAGAATTGGAATATTTGTTCAAAAATTTCGAACTTTTTGACACCGAATTCGCTACTATTAGTCACTACTATTTGGAAAGGTTATTTTTTGAAAATTTCTCAATTATTCTTCAATTTTTTTTTTTTTTTTTGAAAAATTACTCAAAATTTGACAAAAAAAAAAAAAAAATCACTCGAAAACCATAATTTTTCGGTCCAAATTTTATAAAAAGGTTAAGCATAGATAGAGACAATATAATATGAGAAACATTTTGGTGCAAGAAAATGTTGAAAATGTAAAAAAAATTTTGGACATTTTTCAAAACATTTTTCCTCATTAAGCTAGTATTGTAATAAACACTCGGTCATTTTGGACGTATACGTATACATATACATACGGTTATAAAGTAATATACACATAACTGACATATAAGGAATACGCACGTGGTCATGTATATTGTATATGTGTCAGCAATTTTTGATAAATTAGCCGCGTTTGCCATACGGGTGTTAAAATATAATAATATACTTATGACTATATTATTTACGTTATATATGAACATTAGGGCTTTTTTGTCGAACGGATGCGGAATATGAGTGCGTAATTTGATTTGTGTCGTGGTGCTCGGCGGGACTCCTACGGCGGCGGCGGCGGCGACGATTACCCGCCGTGAACCACGCGGTTGGGGGTGTTGGCCGCGTTCCCGGCAAGTATAATAATAATATATACCAATATACTAGTGCCTATGAAATATATACATAACTTTGTATATATCTGTATATAAACGTTTATAAAGTGGAGATTATCCCTATATATATGTATAATATATTATAATATAAAATATGGTATATTTTCGATTCTTTTTTTATTCGATTGATGAACGTTCGCTTTGCAGCGCATATGATAAAATATTGTAATAATAATAATAATAATAATAATATAGTATACCGTATACCTGTACGCTGCACGCAAAACGAAATAATTATTTTGTCATCGGAGCATTAATTGTATCAGCGTCATATATGGTTACAATTTTTTCGCTGCGCTCGTCTTTGATTTGCATATTATATATAGGTATTTGCAGGTACACACGGCTATCATTAAACATAGCAATTCTGCAACTATCTTCTTCATTGCTTATATATATATTGTAAAAACACTAGCCTCTTCACTTCGTTCAGAATGTAAAAAAAAAAAAAGCGTACCTATTACTTAGATGTATTTTTTTTTTTTTTTTTAAATAGAATATTTTATTTAAATACAAAATGTACTTTTCTTGCCTATTTAAATTTGTAAAATCCTTTACAATTTCTTCAGTATCTAGTTATTATAGCTACATCGATATAGGAAATTAAATATACACATAATTTTCATTTTTTATAAATGTTGTATATATGACTATAAAGGTAACAGTATTTTATATGTATACTTGTATGTAAAAATAAATCACGGACTAAGATAATATAATAATGGACATCCATCGAATAGACTACCAGTAAAGGAAATAATTGGTCGATAAAGTCCATGGCATTAAGTATAGGTATAATAAAAATTATGACAGAAACTAAATAAAAATCACGATTTCCCTTAAGCCAGAATGCTGCCCTGTGCGAAGGCACAGATTGCACATGCCTTCCGTCGGCCCTGGGAACATTTCTGCCTATAAATAATGACTCTAGTAACGCCAATGTAAAACAGTATTGATGTATATAGCTAGTAAAACGTTAGTTTCATTTTTGACCTTATACGTATATAAATGTAAATGTATCAACTAGTTTTTACCTTGTATATTATACACTATATATTCTATCATAATGTAGTAAATTATTATAATACTTCTATATACTGGCATACTTCTAACTACTCTATACAGCTTAGAAGTAAAATATCAATGTACAAAATCATTCCATAACTGCACCTGTCTCTGTATAATTCAAGCAATTTTCTATTTCCAATTATATAACTGTCAAATGTTATTGTAACATTTTTATAACAACTGCCATATGCTCATATTGTGTAAGAAAATATTTCATTTTACAAATCAATAAAATATAATATACTAAAGGCATATATATTTAAGTACGTATTAACAAAAAAACTTGTGAACGTCAAAGACATAGTTTTGGGGGGGAGGGGAGGTATATATCACTCTACTTCATGCGCTGTACTATTGTTTCCATTAGATTTAGCGGAAAAGTATATTATGAAAATCGTATAAAAGGGATTTTTTATTCTATATATTAAAAATTACTTTCTATTGTTGTCTAAACTACTGCAGGGCATTCACGACACTAGTGTTTTAAACGTCCAATAACTGCAGTTTTCTAACATATGATTTTTTTTTTCAAATGATAATACTTCAAATAATATAATATTCTAATGGCTGTGACTATACATACCTATATGTTATGTATAAACATCTAAAGCAAAAACGTGTCGCTTCGGGCCACAAATTTGTCTGTTATACCAATACACTGCAGTGACGGGAAACGACTGCTGCAGAGTGGTCTGTATATAATATACAGGGTGATTCAAAATTTATGTTACAGCAATTTTTTCATATAATTTTTTTCAAAATAGAGTAAAATATATAATACAAAAGTTTCTTTATTTAATGAAATCTAAAATGATATGGAAATTTCATATTTTTCAACTACTTCTAAGAGGTGAACTTTTGAAAATCAAATGGGAACCTATATATTTCTTGACAACATAATATAATATGAATAAGGTATTTAAAAAAAAAAAAAAATTGTTTGTTGAAAAACATTAATTGATGCAAAGGTTTTAGAGCGATTTAAAGTTTTAGAAATATTGCGTCTAGTGGACGCATGTAACACGGTTGTCATGCCTAGTCAAAATACGATTTTTAAAAACTTTAATTATCGCTGTAAAACCTAGAGTTTCGCATCAATTAATGTTTTTCAACAAACAATTTTTTTTTTTTTAAATACCTTCATATTATGTTGTCAAAAAAATGTGTAGGTTCCCATTTGATTTTCAAAAGTTCACCCCTAAAACTATCCCTTAGGGTTAGTTAAAAAATATGAAATTTCCATATCGTTTTAGGTTTTATTAAATAAAGAAACTTTTGTACTATATATTTTCTCTTTTTTGATATAATTTTTTGATTATAAAATTGTTGTAACATAAATTTTGAATCATCCAGTATATATTATATATATATATACATAGTATATATATATACACCTATATATATATATAATATATATATAGGTGTTAGTGTTGTATGATGTGTGTAGGCCATGCAGGTAAACCTATATATATAATATACACGTGGTGCATTAATAGTAGAACACTGCAATTTTGTATAATATTATAGTGTCGGGTCAATGATGGTTCGTGCGTATGCCCGAATTGCAGGCTACATACGTATACATCGCAATAATAATACGTAACATAATAATGATAAATACGATCGCTCTCACGGCTTGGTGAAGGCGATGGTGAAGGAGGTACTCCTGCGGGACAAAGAAGCGCACGCATGCGCTGCAGTGGCGTATTTACGGGGTTGTTGTACCTGAGTTAATAAACCTAGTTAAGGCGGTTTCAGTCGGTCAATTATCTGTCTTTGTCTATCACACGCACAACATAATATTATGGGGTTATAGACAACATTATTGACATTATTGACAACATATATTGATTAATCTATAGTGAATCGATAAGAATTTTGAAAACAAATTTGAATTTAACACATCAATAAAGTTATTACAACGGAACGGTGAGGCCAGTTTTTAGAATATGCTAAATTCAAATTTGTTTTCAGAATTATTATCGATTCACTAGATTAATCAATACGTTGTCAATAAAACACGTCTATATAATTCTATGTTGTGTGTGTGTGTGTGTGTGATAGACAAAGACTATTGAAAAAAAGACTTCTTTTTAAGTACCATCTGGGTGTGATTTTCTATTTAAAAAGTTACGTACTGCAGTATGAAATTTTTGGTCAATATTTTTATGGGAAAAACGTTTTCCTATAGAAGATGAAAAAATAAATATACATATTATTGTAAATGTATAATATAGTTTCTTCGCTCCGCTAAGAGTCTAAAAAATTATATACCTCATTCTGTCCAAAAAATATTTCTTCTTATATAAAATTCCTAATTTCAACCTCTGTACATCAAAATCGAAATCAAGGGTGTACATACTATTTAGGATATACATTCAGACTAACATATTTATTTGATTTGCCCCTTTAAATTTATTTGTGGGCACTTAATTTCCCCCTAATTGTGCCCATGATCGAAATCGATAACACTAAAAACAGTTGTTTTATAATGGTAATAACATCACGAATCATCCATCGTCTGTGGTAATAAATGAAAATTTTATATAGTGCGATCGGTGACCTATAAAAACCAGGAATTATAAAATTTGAAATTCGTAAAAATCTGGACCGGACAAAATTGGACCGTAAAAATCGCACTGTTATTACATTGAACGACGCTCCTCTCCACAGCTCCATTTTGCAAAACTTGCTCTGCAAGCTCATCATGTCTCACCTTTCACGCTTCGGTCTCGATTCAAATAGATATCAACCCCTTGGGATCATTTCGGCTTGATAATCAACTTACTCTGTGCAATGTGTCGCGGAATCCAGATTCTCACGGATTTCAATTTTTTTTTAATTCCAGATTTCTACGGTCCAGGTTTGAAGTCCAGATTTGTACATTCCTGTAGGTTTTTACGCGTCCCCAGTGCGATCCTCGTACATGAAGATACTATTAATGTCATATGTATTCGTTTAAAAAATGAGGGCTTGGAAGCCTATCCTTCGTTTCCCGTAAACACACCACCATAATAGTAATGCGAGTTTGTGTATATATAATAATTCGCATCCTTGGTGCAATACTTCCATAATTCAAAAAACATAGTTTTGAGATAAATTGATTTGAAAATTCAAAATGCTGCCCCAATGTTCATTTTTTAAGATTTGATTTTGCTACTTGAAAATTATTTTGATATTACATAAAACTAATTGTTATTTTTTACTGCAAATGTGAAAAAAACGATTTAACGCCTAGGAAACTAGGGTTATATCAGTTTGAAATTTGTAAATTATAATGCAAAAATGCCACTTTTAGATTTATGATATTTTCAAATATTATTTTTCTCTTTGTTTACGCCACAATCTAAATTATGGGGATTTTGTTTTGTAATATCATACATGCAATATTTCATTAGGGGTAAAAATACAAAACTGCCACAAAACGAAATGTGCTGGGTGCAGGTTTACAATTTGTATTATATCATTTTTAATTGTACACTATAAAATGATGTCGAACCACCATAAACCGAAATACTGCACTCTTGAATTATTTTAAAATTTGCAGTATTATTTAGATGACGAGTGAAAATAAGAGCTGAATTTTTTTTTAGTTCATGGCATTAGTTACCGATTTCTCATATTATACTACTGCAAGACTATTATTCAAACTGAGATTGTGGGGCCTTCTTGCATTTTGTAGAATGAAAAATTTTCCATCTAACAATGGTCATAACTCAATAATAATCACTTTTTTCGAGTTATGGCGGTCTTGCACCAAGGGTGCAGCGATAGATATAATATTATGCGTGTATACGAGAGGAATAAAAACTGTCGTTTCGCACACACCATCATTGCACGAGAGCAGAGCGTACAATAATAATATAATCGTAGCAAGTAGTATTTCGCGTCGAGCACAGGCGCACGGGAAAAACTGCCGCCAACGTTATATTAGACCGCCGCCGCGGCGGCGGTAGTCGCTCCGCGCCGTCAGCCATTGCTGCGGTCGTCGTGCCATTGGTCGGCAGTCCGCCGCCAATCCAAGTGGAATGGAAAACGAACGCGGAGTGTGCCACCGCACCGTCGTCCACGGTCGGAGGGCGTGGGGGGGGGCGGGGAACGACAACGACAAACTCGCCGCCGCCGCTATACCTCTATACTCGTACAATAATAATAATAATAATGTAATAATTTATATATATATACACACTTGCACAGGTACGGCGACACCACCGCGGCCGCTGCACCACCGCGGCGGCCGCACTGCGGCACGACCCGAACCGACGACGACGGTGACGGCGGCGCGGCGAGCACGCGCGCGCTCCCCCGACCCCGTTCGCGGTGACGCGCGACCGAGTGGCGGCGGCGGCGGCGGCGGCAGTCCGTACGCGTACACCGTGGCCGCCGCGCCGTTTCCCCACATACATATACACATACACGCTCACGCACACGCGCGCGCGCGCAACCAGTGCGCTTCGACGTGCCGTCGCGGACGGTATATCTGTTGTATATACGGAGTGTGCGCGAGTGTTTGTGCGAGTTAAGTATCCTATTACACGTGTGTGTGTGTGTGTGTGTGTGTCGTTTTTAAAATAATAATAATATTATAATATATTAATATTTGAAAAATTATAATTTATAAATTTGCGAGTGCGCGCCAAATAGATCTCATATATTATATTAAAATAATAATAATTGCAGTGTTTCGCGTACACCCGCGGGTCTAAAAGCTATTATTTTATACGGCGCTAAAGGCCCTTTTTGCGGATTTGGCGGGCGGCAGTCGTTTGTGTTTTTGGTTTTTTTTCCTCGCTCCTTCCCCTCCCCAGTCGCAGCGTCCCGCCGAATCGCCCCGGGACCCGCGTTTTCGCGCTCGCCAAAGTGCAGTTCCGTCGTGTTCTTCCGTCACCACCTATGGGTCGATCGTCCAGCGCGTACCCCGGGGTACGGCGAAACGTACGCGCGTGAAAAGTGCTTTGACCGCATACATACATATTATAATATCTATAAGCGTTTTATTGTGCAATATACACGTCATATATCTGCCAATTTATATTTGCAGAAGAAACCGTTGTAGAGTATATTTGTTTTCGGACCCGAAAAACGTAAGTTTACAAGTACATCATTTTACAAAACCCATAAATTATATGTATCAATAATACCCTCTCTATACATGTAAACTGTACGTAGCTGTAAAAATTATGAGCGATATTTTCAAATTTTTAAAAAATTAAATAATGCTTTTATAATATTTAGACATTTAAATTTAAAAGCTCAATGTTTTCAAAATCCAATCAGATTAAAATCTTATCACAACGTCTTTGGAATTAATTAAAAAATTATAAAAATGTTTTAGGTACCAATATAGGTATTGTGTTACAGTTTTAACAAATTTAATTTCCAAAAATAAAATGAAACTTATTCGAGCAATGAATTAGGTACGTACGACAAAAGTCAAAACTTATTATACTTGGAATACGCTTAAATCTAATTAAATTACCTATTATATAATGAGTAATGACTATAATACCTATTAATCGCATTAATCATCAATGATAAAAATAGCGATAAAACGAAATCTTAAATAGCTTAGAACTGATAGACTGCATAATGTATATTAATACATTATAATATATAGGTATTTCATTCCCAACCGCTATTAATTGCCAGTAGAGTACACATAAACCGCCTGCATATTATTGTCTTTAAACTGCACACGGCTGCGAAGAGAAAATCCAGACCCGGGGGTAGTGCTAACCCACGGGCCTCCTTTTTACCCTATATTTTACTTACACGTTCAATGTTTTAATTCAAAATTTAAAACAGTACATTATTTAAAATGGTATTTTAATTTAGTTCAAAAAAAATGTTGTACATTATATTTAATATTACAAAATATACTATAGCTACATTCATAGAGTCGGAATATTATTTTTTTTTTTTTTGAACTCACAAGACACGCAATTTTTTAAAATGTAATAATGTAAAAAAATTGGGATATTTTAACGTCCCGCATTAATTTAAAGCGAGATTCGGGACACTAAAAATAAAAAAAACGATAAATAAATATTATAGGATAGGGAAATAATAGATATAGATTAGGTAGGTTTAATAATAGATTAAAGTAGATTAATAATAGATTTTAAATGTAAAATTAATAAAGCAAAATAACACAGTTAATGAATTTAACAAAATTCAAATCCGAATATACAAATTAAACCGAAGAGATGACTGAATGTTTAAAGAGTAGGTATAAAAACTGAAATCATATCAATATTTATTTATTTATTAATATTAAAATAAAATATTATTTTAATTTTAGATGCTACGAATATTTTGCTGAAAGTAATTGTATAGAAAAATCGGGACTTTATGGTCTTGCTCGTTTGTACGACGGGATACGCGTGATAAAAATACTTAAAAATCGTGAATGTCCCGCCAAATCAGAAAACGTATCCCACATTCCTAAACCTACATTATAATATACTATGTAGTAGGCAGCAAAGATAACTAAAAAATTATCTAGATAAAGATAAAGATAATTAATCATAATTTTTATCTAGTTCTAAATTTAAAGATACTTTTTTAATTACATATGCAAAGATAAAAGTTAAAAGATAAAGATAACTAAAATTATCTAAATAAATAAAAATATATATATATTTTTTTTTATGATATTTATTTATAGTTTAAAGAATAAATTATATATCTGCAACAGTCAACAGAATCATAAAAAAAAAAAAAAAGGAAATTGATGATTAGAAAAATTGTATTTGCAAAATTATACCTATAGGTACATTAAATAACAAAAATGTTTATTTCTTAGCCGTTGGAAAATACCTTTCAAACTTCTAGAATGTGTATCGGAAATATAATAATATTAATATAATATTATTTATTTTTTTTGGGCATATGGCCCGAATATAATATTATAATATATTGTAATATAATATTAATATAATAATAATATTTAAGTATAGTTTGTTAATCTAACTCGACTGTATTAAGTGGTATTTCACAATTCACTTAACTAATTATTAACATTAGAAAAAAAAAAAAAATGGATTTATTTATCTAAATAATTTAGTACAGCTGATGATACAATAACTATTTACCTGAGATAATGCATCAAACAATTTTTGTTCAATCTATCTAGATAAGATAAAAGACGATAAATTATTTATTTAGACGAATTTATTTTGTTATGCTGTAGCTCAGTGTTTCCCAAACTTTTTTTTACGTAACGCCCCTTTTAATGTTTAAAATCACCCCCTTGAATTAAATTTTTTTTTGATTAGGTACCTTTTTTTAGTCCATTTATTGAAACAGTCACGTGTTGTAATGTCGCTCAATCGAGCTTGTAACCTCAATGCCCCCCTTGGGTGGTTCTAACGCCCTTAAGGGGGGCGATATCGCCCACTTTGGGAAACACTGCTGTAGCCTGCAGACACTTGTACATAGTTTATACTATTATTTACTTAAAACACCAAGTGTACGATGTGTATTAGGTACGTAATGTAAGATAAAATAGGCCTCAGTGATTTTTCGTCAAAAAATCTAAGTAATACAATTATTATTATATGTGCATTACGTTTAATGGAATTCTCTTGACGGCCTCGATTTTTCAACTTTTTTTTATCTTTTTTTTTGCTCTAATGGTAAACATACTGAGTCCCCATGAAAATCCCGGGTCCGGGGTGAATCACCACCCCGACGACCCACTCCCCTTTCGATGGCTTTGGAACCGCACGCATATTTTCATTATTCAATAATAGCCATAACTAAAATGCCAAAAAGTATATACAGCCCAATCGATTATTTATTTACACGATTATTTTTGCGAACTACATAAGGGGTGGTTCAGGACTAAAACATAATTTTAAGGCCTAATAACCAATAATATACTTACAATAGTAAGTTTTTATATACAGATGCCGCCTATCCCTTAAGTAGGGGCAGGCATTCGTATATTTTAATTGTGAAACTATAAAATGTCTTTCTTCTTCTCTTAAAAAAGAGGCCTCTGGGCCTTTTTAGTCCGGTTCTTTTTTTCCAGTTATAGCTACGCATGCAATCACATTATTACAATATATTGTTCCTTTGTGGCGGGGCGTACTTGTACTATAATTTTCGTACTTCATGATCGATAATCAGAAATCAGATATTAGGTAAACAGTGGAATAATCTATAGTATAATATATCAGACTTTTACACGTAGACAATGATTAAATAATTCTTACATTAAAATAAACAACAACAATATTGTTTAGAGCAACTTAAATCATACGCCCGTTAACATTGGCGTAGCGTGGGGGGTGCGGGAGGGACAGTCCGCCCCGGGCGGCATTTTCAGGAGGAATGTAAAAAAAAAAATTGTTTCACCTTAGTGCTAATTTAGAAAGCAGCGAGCAAAAAAAAAAAAATGTGTGTACTTCGCTCGTCGGGCGTTCTTCACACCTCGGGTGGGATACTCTTGATACTTTTGACGGGTGTATTGAATTTTAAAGAACCATTTTTAGTAATTGGTGGAAGTTTCAAGTTTCTAGCTACGTTATTTTTGAATTTATGTTAAAAGTCAATTTTAAATTTTACGGAAATTCCGGTGATTGCATATTTTGCAGTTTTTTGTCAATTTTTCGACAGATTTTCCACGTTTTTCAAAAAGTATTGAGAAATTGGAAAAATTACCTCTCTAAAGTACCATCTGGGTGTGTTTCGGGATCTATAGAGATACTGATCGAAACTTTTGGACAAGTATTTCTATACGAAAAAGTGTTTCCAGAAAGAGAAAAAAAATAAAAATAAAAAAATAAATGAACATCATTGTAAAATCATAAGCTTCTTTACTCCGTTTAGAATCTAAAACATCTTTTGAAATTTAAGCATTGAAGCAGAAAGCAAAAAATAAAAGTAAAGTCTTTGAAAAAATTGAGCGGTGAAGCAAAAAAAAGTAAATTTTTTCTTAAAAGAGAGGAGGGCAGCAAATCTGATCTCTGCCCCGGGAGGCTAAACTACACACAACGCCACTGCGCGTATATCAATAATGTCGGATAAATATAGAATATAAGTATAGGCACTGTAGGTAGGTATGACGTGGTTTTACGATGTGACACTAAATAAGTGACTTAGTGACGACAATTCTTTCAGTTGCAAAATTCACTCAATATTTAAGTTGGTATATCTAGAGAACAATATTATCAATAATTATTGCTCAACGCTACAGAACATTTTCATTGTACAAACGAGCACAGGAGACACACGCAACGCGCTTCTTAATTTTAATCATTATTCTTTTTGGTTTTATAATTTTCATTTTGTAAGAATCAATTTTATAATATTGTATTCTAGCTAAAGAAAAAAATATAGGAAATAATCAGAAAAAATTTAAATGTAATAAACACCTATTTATATAATTAATGTAATATAATTAGTGAGATAAAGCTACATAATATTTAGTTAATGACCACTTCAATCGTAATGCCTTATTATAGGTTTATTTATCTTCGTGTGTTTATAGAATGTGTTAGTACTATTTTGATACAACGATGCTTGTGTATATTATATACTTATTAAATTTACATTTATAAAATAATTAGAAATTCTACATTTACTCGTGTTTTAAATATTTTGTAATAGGTAATTAAAGACAGGTGAAACTAAATTTTTTTTTAATTTTAATATTTTAACACACGAATCGAAACTCCATACATAATTCCCAAAACATTATTGGAAAACGTTTTATGTTGATTTATAGTTTCTATGTTACTATAAAAAATTTCTGTAATTAAAACCATTGTTCAATCTCCACAATATGTAGGTATATGTGTGTGTGTGTGTGCATTATATTTTATTACCTCTATACCTTCATAATTAAATAATTATTAATTATAGAATTAATTAAAAATAATTAACAACTTATCCTATAGAGTAAAATGAATAGTAAAGCTAATGGTTACTTGACATCACCTGTTTAGGGTATCGACATATATCTATCATCACACAGCTCTAGTCATAATCATATTTTCTATAAAAAAAAAAATATAAACAAAATTAATAGAATATCATGGATGTATTTTGTTCTTTTACTATAAGCAAACTACCCGAAATATTAAATTTATCCGTTTATACAGAGCGATAGTGAAAAATTAACATTATTATCAGCACATTTTATCTTAGACGTTTTTGTATAATGATGTTTATGGGATTTATTTGGATTTCACCGATTTGATATAATTGATTGAACTCAGGGGTTAGGGTTATTCTACTTTTTGCACAGGGGTTAGGGGGGGGCTATGGTGAATAGAATCACCAATATAATTTAGTTTAGGTTTTCAGGCAGACACGAAATGATTATTCTGACCTTGTACGTCATTGATTTGAGTTTGTATATTGATATAGGTAATGTGGTCGCAAAACTAAATTCCACCCTCATTGTGTGACACAAAATCTAATATTGGTTTAATAATTTTATTATTTAATCTGGAATTATTATTTAATACAAGGAAATTAAATGGTAAAATATCGTTGTTTTAGTTTTTAGGATTATTCTTTAGGAGAGTTATCGTTAAATAACGACAAAAATTTAGTTTAAGATTCAGAATGAAGTGAAGAAACTTATAATTTTACAATGATCTTTATTTTATATTTTTTATTTAAGATTCTGAACGAAGTGAAGAAACTTATGATTTTACAATGACGTTTATTTATTTTATTTTCTCTTTCTGGAACAACTTTTTCGTATAGAAATCTTGTTCAAAAGTTTCGATCAGTATCTCTATAGAACCCAAATCACATCCATCTAGTACTTTAAAGTGGTCATTTTTCCAATTTCTTAATACTTTTTTCGAAAAATTGACAAAAACCGGCAAAATATGCAATTACCGGAATGTCCGTAAAATTGAAAATTACTTTTTAACATAACTTCTAAAATAATGCAGCTATGGACTTGAAAATTTCACCAACTATTAAAAATAATCACGAAAACATTTCATAAAATTTTCAAAAATATTTGATCAATTTTGAGTTAAGCTTGATATTTTATAATATGTGTATGTTGTTATGGAATTTGTGTTTGTGGAATTGCTACTTATAAGTTTTATTTAAAAATACATTAATTACCTACTTAACAATTTCAAAATTTCTCGTAACATTTAAAACATATTTAATAAGGTCATTATTAATATTTAATAAGGTTATTATTAGGACTCTAAAAAAAGTGGTTATTTCTTTTTTATTTCACTGTTGTCCAAGATCTAAAACGTAAAACGATTGTAGCATTGAGATTTAATTAACAATTTAAAATGATATGTAATTAATAATACTACCGCTAAAAAGGATTTAGGTGAATCGCGTCAATATTTCAATAAAACTAAGTGAATTGTGTTCCAATTTTATTTTACTCACCTTTACACACCTAATAAATACTCCATATAAATAATTTCAAATTACAATAAATTATAAACATCATAATAAAAAAATAAAAAATAAAGTGGCTCTAATTATCGTAAATCAACATTTATGCACTATAGTATAATTGGTACTAATGTTTATCTTGACATCTCTGGTCAGCCACCGTTGAAAAAAGTACAAAATATTTAGTTTACCGGGTGAGATCCGAACCGCGGGTACCAATTTTCTTTTATGTTCGTTAAAGTGTGTAATTTTAGGTAAAACTAACGAATTTCGTCAAAGTTCTCTAAATTCAAACGGTTATAGACAAAAAAGTTGACTTACAATTTTTGAGATTTTTTCATGTCAATTAGACATATTATATATCAATGAGATCATATTAAATTTTCAAGTCTTAATATCAAGAATCAAAAATTTTATTGCATAAAAACTAACAAAAAACGAGAAATTTTCAAAACGTTGTACTAAACTCAAAATTGATCAAATCTTTTTAAAATGTTTACGAAATGTTATTCTTGTGACCATTTTCAGTAGTTGGTGAAACTTTCAAGTCCCTAGTTGCATTATTTCTGAAGTTATGTTGAAAAGAAATTTTCAATTTTACGAAAATTCCGGCGATTGCATATTTTGCCGTTTTTGTCAATTTTTCGACAGATTTTTCACGTTTCGGCAAAAAATTATTGAGAAATTTGAAAAATGATCCAATTTCATTTTCAATTACGTTAAAAAAAGTTTGGAAAAATTAATACGAAAAAAAGCCGGACATACTTCGTACGATGGGTGTTCTTCGCACGACGGGTGTTTTGAATTTTAAAGAAACGTTAAATAATTTCTTCAATAAAACGATTCTGAACGAAGGAAGTTAATAATATAAAAAACAAATGAGAAAAAAAAATGTTAGAAAAATGTCCAAAATTTTTTTTTCACATTTTCAAAATTTTCTTGCGCCAAAATCTTTCTTATATTATTTTCTATCTATAAATTTTCATAAAGTTCTGATTAAAAAATGATGGTTTCCGAGTCATTTTTGTCAAATTTTGGTAGTTTTTTCCAGAAAAAAAAAAATTGAAGAATTGAGAAATTCAAAAAATGACCTCTCTAAGGTACCAACTAGAGGCAAATCCGGTTTCAAAAAGTTGCTGATCGAAACTTTTGAATAAGTATTTCCATACGAAAAGTTGTACACAGAAAAAAAAAATAAACATCATTGTAAAAACACTAGCTTCTTCACTTCGTTCAGAATCTAAAATGTACATCATTGCCAAACTAACTCTTCATGCGTGTACCTATAATTATATGTTATAGCTCCTTCGTTCCGCTCAGAATAAAAAATATATTTAGCATAATTAACTTTTTGCCATAAAATGAGGGATGTATTTTTTGAACGATAAAAATTATGTGAACTATCTAACTATTTGATAATATCAAATGCGTAAAAGACTTAAACGCAACGTTTATTGTTACATCAAAATAATACAATAATTATACCCTTCAAAATACACATGTAAAATATTAATATTAACAGAATTTAGCCAGTTACTGAGTACATAAATCAGGTGAATTTCAAACAATGGGGGGAAAATTTGCTTATAGTCGTACCTATATAGTTTATAGAAATATAAATACTGTACGATATATAAATAATTTTATGTCGAAAACGAATTATACTCTCCTTGCACGCGATGCTCGATAAAATGTTAAAATTATAAAAGGAAATAAGAATGTTGTTATAAAAATTAGTGAACTATATAATATGTATGCGTTGTAAATAATATAAATGTGACTTACAAATTGCAACGATAAAACATATAAAAACGTCTACGAAAAATAATGTTTGCTATGTGTTTATCTGAACTTACACAATTTTAAGTGATTTATATATTATTATTATTATTATTATTTATTATATTATATTTTCTAAAATGTTGATGACAATCTTTTCCTACCTATCGGACTTGTATACGTATCATCAAAAATATATCATTTTACATTTAAAATAATAAAATAATAATAATACATATAATTATTATAATATTATAATGTAAGTTATAATGAAAAAAAAAAAAAAAATGTGCCATATCATTTTACTCGCAGAACTGTACACTGCTGTAGTAGCACACGCGTATTACGTATACAATTACATATTATCGAAGCCTAAAATAGTGTGTTTTAGAGCATAAAGTGTGCTATACACGAAATGTAGAGTACGTGCAGTTTGAATTTCCCCCCCCAAAATGTTTGTAGTGTAAAAGTAAAAACGGCGATAGTAACTCTGCTGATGATAAACTCCCCCTGGGTTTACTTACAATTTATTAATAGTTCTACTCGAAAGTTGTGTGCAGGGGCGTGACGAACACTGATTTGAGAGGCGATTGCCTCTGAGATTTTTGGAAGTTTTTTTAGATTCTGAACGAAGTGAAGAAGCTAGTGTTTTTACAATGATGTTTATTTTTTTATTTTTTTTTCTGTGTACAACTTTTTGTATGGAAATACTTGTCCAAAAGTTTCGATCAGTAAATTTTTGAAACCGTATTTGCCTCTAGATTGTACTTTAAAGAAGTCATTTTTTAATTTCTTAATTCTTCAATTTTTTTTTTTGGAAAAAACTACCCAAAATTTGACAAAAACGACTCGGAAACTATAATTTTTTGATCCGAACTATATGACAATTTAAACATAGATAAAAAATCATATAAGTAAGATTTTGGCGCAGAAAATTTTGAAAATGTGAAAAAAAATTTTTAGACATTTTTCTAACATTTTTTTTCTCATTTATTTTTTATATTTTTAACTTCCCTCGTTCAGAATCGTTTTATTAAAGAAATGATTTATTGTTTCTTTAAAATTCAATACACCCGTCAAGAGAATCCCACCCGTCGTTCGAAGAACACCCATCGTGCGAAGTATGTCCTTTTTTTTTCTGGGGGGGGGAGTAGGTACTAATTATTAGGATCAGCAACAAATAATTAGCTATACGAAATATATAAGTAGGAACTACCAAATGATGATTGATATAATACGTAACACTGCAAGCACATGCTCAACTCTGCATCAATGCTTGAAAGTGAAACGATTTGGTTAAATTTTATTTTAAATTTAAATGTTATAATACTCATTTATTCAGATAATTAAGTTTAATTATTCAATTGTGTTTTTATTATTTGAATAAAAATAAATAAGGTAAAAAAATTCATTACAGGAAAACGCATTTATATATATATATTATGTACATTGTTTTAAATAAACTGTTTATAAATATTTGAAAAAAATGGAGTGGGTTTTTTTTTTGCGATCTTCGAGGTCTTTTTTATGGATGGGTGGTCGTAAAAAATTTTGGCCTCTGAATAATTTTGAGTTCGCTACGCCATTGGTTGTGTGTGTGTGTGTGTGTGTTAAAACTCTGTCGGGTCGACATCAGTGCAACAGAGATCTGAAGGATCTGAAGAATAATTTTATTTACGTAATATTCTATCCTAATTTCCAAGTCAACGTTACCGAGTTACCTGAATACAAACTGTTTTGAGATTCAAAATAGGTACATTTACAAAGCCGGACATACTTCAAATCTCGGATATTCTTCGATCTTCGGGTCAGATACTTTTCGTGAGTGTGTTGAAAATGACGACTATTATTGTTCTTTATATTATTAATTTCTTTCGTTCAGAATCGTCTTATTGATGAAATGATTTATCGTTTCTTTAGAATTATACACACCCTTCAAGAGTATCAGACCCGCCGAAGAGCGAAAAATATCCGTGGTGCGATGTATGTCCGGCTTTCTTGTCTATACTTTACTTTTTTTAATTAATTTTATCAAACATATTCTTTTACCAAAATTATTATAGATGAAATAATAAATTTTAGTACATTATTTATAATTTGTAGAAAATTAAAAAAAAAAGACTTTTTTTTTTTGGGCATTAAAATATCAGTCATAGTTATGCTTATGCACGTTTAATGGACATTTTAATTTTATCATCAATCACTAATATTCACCTTTATCACGATTATATTTAGATAGTACTATCTATAATTGTGACCTACCAGTGGCGCCGTTTGGAAAAAAGTACTAGGGTAGCAAATTGTTCCAAAAAAAAAAAAAAAAAAATTCAAGAAACAAATGAATCGTTATCATATTTTTTTAATAGAGTAGAGATTTTAGAAATTAAAAATATATTTTTAATTTTAGTAATAAATAAATGTAAATGTAAATATAGCCTTCTTTTAATCGTTGGTGACACGTAAAATTATTTAATTATACTTAAAGTCTGTCTATTTCTACATCTTTTATAATATATATAAGTCACAATAATTTTTAGGGTAGCAAAATCATACTTTTGCTACCTCGGCCAAAAATTTAGGGTAGCACTACCTTTCGCCACCCCCTATTGACGCCTATGATTCTAACATATTAATATGGCTTATGTTCGAAATTTGTTTTCCAGCCATAGCATATTAAAGCAGCAAGCACGTGACTTGACTTTGTTGAGAATCCGACGGAACGACGATAGTCCAAGTGCAAGTGCTGCAGGACGACGGACGTGAGGTGGACGACGCCGTGTACCCTGGTACTGCAGGTACACAACGGGTGCGCGCGCACTCGTTTCGTCTTCGCATTATATTATTATACGTGGCATGTGATGGCCTTGGCGGTCGGTCAGCGGGCGAGCGACAACGGGCGCGAGGCGCCGACACCGCGCATTGCTTGAGGCGCCCCCAAAACGGAGTACGTCACGGGGACGGCGGGGCCATGTGGTGCCCCCCCGGTCCCATACCATCAGCCACTGATCGAACACCACCAGAACCACGTGCAACACCACCATCAGCTGGTGGCCGCGTCCAACGGACAGTTGCGCGGTCAGTCCGCCGTGGCGGCCGCGATGGCCGTGACCGCGGTCACCGCGCCGCCCGTGCAGCCCGTCAACCCGCTGAGCACCGTGTACGCGACCAAGAGGCGACGGCGGAACGGCAAGAGGTAAGAGGGGTAAATCCCCACCCCCTACTTAAAATTCGAGTAGGACACGAACAGCAGGAGCGACTAGGATGATTTTTTCTAGGTTAAGGTGTCCACTGTCCACCTATAAATTTCCACAATAATTATTTAAATATAAAATTATAATCAATGTATATATTATTTACACTTGTACGAGAATTCATTAATTATTATAAATTTCATGTAGCGAAATTTAACTGCCTTTTATATGAGTTAACATTTTTTTTTTTATCGTTATTTGTAGATAAATAACAATTTAGTGTCGCATATTTAACAATATGTGAATTTTTAAAGCAATCTGAATTATAGATTTTATAATTGTATCAATAAGCTAAAATTTTTATTTTAACTTATTGTATAGCGTTATATGTATATGGTAGAGTTGTTTTCATGTCATCGTTGCCATATCAGAACACTCCCAGAAAACTACAAAAGTGTGATATTTACGAAACGATTACAAAATTTATGATAATTTTTGTAATATTATTATTTAAATTTTTTTGTTCAAAAAATTGAAGAATTGAGAAATTCAAAAAATGACCTCTCTAAAGTACCATCTAGAGGCAAATCCGGTTTCAAAAAGTTACTGATCGAAACTTTTGGACAAGTATTTCCACACGAAAAGTTCTACGCAGAAAAAAAAATAAAAAATAAACATCATTGTAAAAACACTAGCTTCTTCACTTCGTTCAGAATCTAAAAAACATCATAATATCTAATCAATTCTAAGCACTTCTTTTCATAACCCTGCAAGTATACGTTGTAATGATTGTTCTCTAAAACGATGTATACCGTTGTACTACGTATAATAAATTCACGTGTTTGCACTCATTATTAACGCGCGCGCGCGTGCACACACACAAACACACGTACCAGCACATATAATATTACGTTATTTATACCCACTTCCCTATATTATTACTGCTTATAATATAATATTGTAAAACTATTACCGTTTTAATAGGATTGTGTACGTAAAGGGGACGGAAAAAAAAGGTAATCCCGCAAATGTAACACATAATATATGTTGGCGCCTTGACGTAAAACAATATAACGTATACTATGCTGTATATGGTATTGTACCTATATATGTATATATATATACAAACACGTGTATTTGTTTTGGCAAGCACTACCGCGGCGCGCGAATGGCTTCTAAAAGGGTATCCATTCGATGGTGTGACGTGCGCATATACCTGAGCTGTACAACAACACTATTAGGTGCTGTTTTTTTTTTTTTTTTTTCATTTAGAAATATACTCGTAGGTATATAATATTATGTGGTGTATACATCGATTGTTCGCGCGTTTTTTTTCACCTATTACAACTACATTTTTTACATAATATTATTATACTGATTGTTACAAATCGGCTGCTCTTTTACATTCGCCAGTTGTGTTAATAACTAGGGCTCGGGACTTATAGGAGTTAGCATGTTTTTCAAGAATCATTCAAAACACAGTTAAGTAATATAGAAATGCGTTTCATAACAGCAGGAGTTGTATGCAGTACTCTTTAACTTGCATATTTTGCATGTTTAACTATTTTTTCGATTATAAGTGCATATTTTGGTTATGTTTGAATTTTAAGTGCATATTTCACCTATTTTTCAATATTTGAGTTTTCTTGGTATAGGTCATAGGAAAATTTTTCCCTGAATAACTGAAGAGATTTCGAATATTATTTGATATTTTTATTTGTTTAAATAATGTACGATTTAAAAAGAATAAAGATTATAAACAAAAAAAAGAAAAGAAATTTCATAAATAATAGAAAAAAGCCGGAAATACTTCGCACGATGAGTATTTTTCACATCTCGGATGTGAAGCTCTTGGTGGGTGTATTAAATTTTAAAGAAACAATAAATCATTTCTTCAATAAGACGATTCTGAACGAAAGAAGTTAATAATATAAAGAACAAATGATAAAAAAAAATGTTAGAAAAATTTCCAAAATTTTTTTTGTATATTTCCAAAATTTTCATTTAGTTCGGATCAAAAAATGATGGTTTCCTAGTCGTTTTTGTCAAATTTTGGGTAGTTTTTTCCAAAAAAAAAAAAAAAATAAAAAAA
>JAIPRM010003693.1:0-25223 GCA_025469315.1 Stegophylla sp. TES_Ste_2020
TTGTTTTACGAACTAATATTTTGTGTTTGTTATTAATAGGAAATACATATTTATTGTAAACGGTTAAGTACCGTTTGACAAGTCAAGTAGTAACACAGTAAAATCTCTTAACCCAATATCAAGATTATAACTGTAAAACTCAAAAATAAGGAGAAAAATATTGAGAGAAAGAGAGAGAGAGAGAGAGACAGTGAGTGAGTGTGGAAATAAACAGTTCGACATACTTACCAATACCACGGGTATTCGTGTGGAACTTGGCGAGTGTGTTAAATTTCAAAGAAACGATAATTCATTTATTCGATAAAAAGATTTCGGCTGGAGCTTTGGTATATATGAGACGTTTTTTCTTAAAAGTAATAAAGTTATGATAATGTTATAAAAAAAATAAATATTTTTTACTCAGACTGTATTCTGTTATAGCACTATAAACTGAGAACAGAATATAAAAATTATAAGAAAATTTAATTAAACAGTTTTCTTTCACCAAAATATTTTGCATATTATTATCAATCTTTATTTCAATTTTTAAAAAGTTCAGATTTAAAAAAAATAAATAAAGAATGGTATTTTTCCTGTCAAATTTTGAATAGTTTTTCCTAAATTTCAAAAAAGTATTGATAATTTAGAAAAATAACGCCCTAAACGTGTCATCTATACTTTAGGTTTTAAAGGCAAATTCTGAATAAAAAAAGGTGCTTGTCGAAAATTTTGTACAAGTATTTCTACACGAAAACGCGTTAAGGTATAAAAAAATATCATTTTAAGAACACTAGGTTCTTCGCTACACTTAGGATTTAAAATTCGTGATGGGTGTTAAAATACAACCATGTGTGTAAAAATAAATAATTTTCTTGTTAAGAGTTTAGATAATGTTCTAAATAAGAAAATAAAAAACGATGCTTATAAATACTGTATAGGCACTACTTGAAATAAAAATACTTACTAAGTAATTTCTAGCCTAAGCTGATAAATGTGACTATTTGCTTGTACTCCGTGTTATAACGATTCGCCATCACATTGCGAATATTAATCGGTACTACTTACTATAAAATCAAAAGTTACAGTAATTATCTATAGCTTAGCTTGGTTTCAGGAGTATTAGGGGGGAGGAAGAGGAGATAAGAAGAACAAGATTCTCAGACTAATACATTTTTGTGGTCCATCCCTTTCAACCCAACATTTTTTTAATACAATAATTATTAAAAAAAATAAGAATATGTTCCTATAATCATGAAAATTGTAATTATTGATATTAGAAGTTATTGGTCTATTAAAATTTCGTGTGAGGTACTTGGATATGTCAAATGATTAAAAAATTGTTTACTTCACTCGTCACGATGTTCTTTGTACCTTGAGTGGGATACTTTTGATGGGTGTATTGAATTTTAAATAAATGATAAATACATTTTTTCAATAATAAGATTCTGAACAAAGGAAGTTAATAATATAAAAACGTAAGTTTTAAAACCATAGCTGCATTATTTTTGAAGTAATGTTTTTTGTGACAAGTATTTAGTTTATTTTTTTTTTTTTACTTTTAGACAAGTATTTCTATACGAAAAAGTGTTTGCAGAGGGAGAAAGAAGAATAAAATAAACATCATTGTAAAAACATACGCTTCTTCACTACGTTTAGAATCTAAAATAATTACTTTAAATCGGCTTATAATCACTTTAAATACCTACATAAAACACAATTATTATGCTAGTATATTTGTTTACATAATGAATAATAAATAGTGTCAATACATTTGTTAATAAACAATAATTACTGTGTTATTAATATTAAATTTGTGTTTGATTACTTGTCAAAATACTAATAATGGGTGTTACAGAGAAAAGAAAAAAGATTAGGAAATAGACAGTCGAGAATTGAATGGGATCTATTAAGTATCTCGTGATCTGAATTTATAGCTCTTTATTTTTAACTTATAAGTAATTTATTCATCTCCTCGTTTTTCTTGGGACTCGGTTTCAGGTATATTGTATACATTATATTATATAACACAGCTGAATGATATAAATTATAATGTTAAATATTATAATTCAACGAAATATTTGTTGATGTCAGCATAACACGTATACACATTGATTATATGAATACACAGAAGTCATTATCCTAGAACGCTGCAGTTAAATAGTTCAAGTTTAATATTTTGCGATTCCATTTTTAAAATAATTTTTATACATTTTATTAAAATAATTTTTCGGTATTAATATAACGCGAAAATTCGGATGAAAAATAACTAACTACTTCCCAAATGACTTTTGTTTTGACGTTTAATAATGAAAATATCACCGTTGCAAACGAATTTGATTTTATTACTAAATTAAATGAACTGACTTTGGTGATACCTAGAACGTCGAAAAGGCTTTTAAAAGCCATCACTGTGTAATTGTATACGTGGAATATTAATTTGTTTTTTAATATAATTTTGTGGTTTCAAAGATATTTTTAAGTAACGTTTTCAGGAATTCTAATAGGTGACTTCGCGTACACGCGAGTGTATTTGGTTGATGAGCACATTTTTATAAACTTGATGATAAGTAATTTTCTAAAAAAAATTTCTTAGACGGTTTTCGAACTCAGTCGAATGACTGAGTTATGAATTTATTATTTTAAAACGTAATATATATATATATATATATATTAGCATATAAAACCGTTTTTCGAAAAATCTGTACAACGTTAATATTTGTAACGAGTTGATTATTTCCACTAATTTATAATATGTATTGTTATGACGTGTACTGGAGTTTTTCGTTCGTATAAAATTCACATTTAATATTCCATACTATTTCGTTTCCGAGTAAGCCGGATACTCGAAGTTTTCACTCGAATAGCTAAGTTTTCGAAAAAATTAACGAATAGTCACGTGTTGGTGAAAATTTAACGCCCGAAAATGAAACTGTTTTCAGTGTCAACTGATAGATAAGATGTTAAAGAAACGATAAATCAATTCTTCAATAAAACGATTTTGAGTGGTGTTTATTTAAGACAATTATTTTGCTTAAAAACGTTAAAGTTTATTAATATTATAAAAAAATATTTTGCACTAGACCTGTTTTTTTATCCCACTATTAATTGGGAACAGAAAAAGAATTGTCGAGAAAAAAGTGTTCAAAAAAAAACTTTATTTTTTTTACATTTTCAAAACTTTTTCTCACCAAAACATTTCTCTCATTAATGTCGTTCTTTCCAAATTTTTAGAAAACTATTGAGAATTTCGAAAAATTACCATTAAGAGAGAAATTGTGTTTCAAAACGTTGCTGGTCGAGTCTTTTTTACAAGTATTTCTACATAAAGAATTGTTTACCGTAATAAAAAATAAAATCACTGTAAAAACATTAGGTTCTTCGCTCCACTCAGAACCTAAAATTTAAAAATTGAGTGTAATATGTAATTTTGCACTTATGTCCAAATATAAAATTACAATTTTCAAACGGAATAAATCGGTAAATGAGTAAGAACAATCAATAATATTAATGATGTCGTTTATTGCCTAATAACAAAAACAAAATTTTGTAAAACGTGGGGTTCATGCCTTCTTGGATTACCGATATAGTAGGAGTGAATGAGAGTGATAATAAGTTAGTGTTTATAGAAATAAAACATGACTCTCCCCACGTATACATAACAAGTTTATACTATGGTTAAAAGGTTATTATAAAACATAAATTAACAGTTTATAAAAAAAAAGAGAAACAAAAAGGGGCAAAATAAATTACACCATTTAAACGATTATTGTTGGTTTAGTTTCGAGATAATAGTAGAAAACTACGTTTATTTACTATTTCAGACCGCCATTATTTTTTTCCATGTGAGA
Source organism: Stegophylla sp. TES_Ste_2020 (assembly GCA_025469315.1). NCBI lineage: Eukaryota > Metazoa > Arthropoda > Insecta > Hemiptera > Aphididae > Stegophylla > Stegophylla sp. TES_Ste_2020. The sequence continues at coordinate 3,828 of JAIPRM010003693.1, forward strand.
CGTAATTTCTTTTTATTCGCATTCTGTTCGAGACAGTTTCTACACATCCTTTTTTTTTCTTATCAATTAACAAGATTTAAGGGATTTTAACCACGATATATATATATATATTTATTATTATTGTTATTATTATTATTACATGTTATTTTTTTATTAATGAAACATCACAAAAAATGTATAAACCCACTAATATACTTTCAAAATGGCCAAACCTGAAAACATGCATAAATATAACGTATAATCATTATTCATTAAGTGATCAATTTACACTACATTGATAGTCGCAGAAGAAAAACTTCCCGTTTTGTAACGATCATTATAGTAATGTCACTTAAAAATTGATATTTTACATTTTACATAATAATATTATTATGCACATTCTTATATAATTATTTGCATACAATTACCATGTTATAGAGAAAAAGATAGATTCTTTTGAAGATGTTAAATTATTATTATATGATTAAATTGACAACACGTGTAAAGTTGTAAACTGATGATTTTGTTTAATATGCCAAAATGATCAATTCACAAGACTATTGTATTTAAATTATATTAAAAATGTAACAAGCTTATCGATAGATGTGTAATTAGGAGTTGGCATGGGGTGGCTAAACACCCCCTTAAAAAATAAAAAAAAAAACCGAAGCCCCCAGACTTTTTGAAAATTTCATAAGGTTAATGTTTTTAGGAGGGTTAGTGAAATTAAATAAATAAAAATGTTAGCCTCTCGAATTTTATCTTAACTGTGTCACTGCTTTTATAATGCATTATCATTATTCATTATATTATTTTCCGTAAATTCAATGGAATCCACTTGATTTGATCATAGCGCCACTCGGCTTAAATGATAATCAGGGCCGTTTAATTTGCTAAAAACATTTTAATAAGTCAACATTTGAAAAACCCATAAAAATATATAAATTTAGAGATCAAACACCAAGATTCACACTAAGATAATTATTAAATTTTTGATGTTAGTATCACAAATATTTAATCTAGTTTAACTGTTTATTAACATCAGATTAAATGAAATTAATAATTTGATAAAATAAAAATATTTATAAAAACATTTTTTTTTTTTTAAATTTTTTAAGATAATTTTTTAAATATTTTAGTTTCGATTAGTCGTGTAAAAACGTTACGAGAGTAATTATTATTTACTTAATTTGAACTCTCTTAAGTAATTATAACAAAATGGTCATCGTTATTAACGGTATAATAATAATAATTCGAAAACTTATGCGTCTTATTTAAATTACGTTTTTATGCCGCAATAAAACTTTCAAAAGTATCGCATATCTTATTTAAATACGTAATAATTGTTACGAAGTTTTCAACTTTTTCGGTCCTTTGAAAGCAATTATTTTCTCAAACGGTGTGCATGCCTCAATCCACTACTCATAAAATATGTTTCATAACAAACTACTAACTCATGAACCTACTAACAAATTATTTAATTCAATTATTTCTTTTATCCATTACCGCTTATATTCCGGGATAAACTTAAAACATAATGAACAATTACACAGCGTCATTTTTAAGACGTCACGGAGTCAGTATTAATGTAGTTTTTATCTCCACACTAATACTTAGTCCAAATTGTATTAGTAATATATAATGTGAACTTCGAGAGAAAAAAAAAAGACATTAGTTAAAACATTAAAGTAATGGACTGTAAACAATAAAAGAATGTAACAGTATTGTTGTTTCTGGGGTTTTCATTTTTTGTTTTTGTTTTTTTTTTTGTTTACTCAAAAGCCTATTGAAAAAAATCATTCCAAAAAAAAAAAGAAAACCCAAGGAAGAAATGATTACTACATATTATGGACTATCAGAATCAAAATAAATTTCAGTTTCTATTGTATAATAGAATAATAATAATATATAATGTATTGTACTATTGTTTCTTTTAGGGAAACAAAATCCTACAAACCATTTTTTGTAGAAAAAAAAGCTTTTGTTTACTTGTTACAAATCGCATACATATTATTACTCACGCGTTTTGCAATTCGATTACTATAAATAGTGTACACGTTATGTTATGACGATTTGGTGTTGTTTACTTAACTTTATAAGTTTAGTAAACTAATCAACCCGAATTCACTTTACTTTTTCATAAATAATTTAAAAAAATTAATTAATTGATTTTACAATTTGCTTTATTTTTTAATACCATGGGTACTATGAGAGTGTGTACAATAATATTCAACATTCTAGGGTACTCGATAGATTTTTATATTGCAACGCATAATTGCCATGTGTCACGTGTGATGTAAATTGTTTTTTTGAGGGTAAAAAAAAAATTGCCACAATGAAAAACCAGTGCGAGGAAGATGGCATAAAAGCGTTCACAAACAAACCGACTTTTCATCTTTATTTTTATAATATTATATAGATTTATTATTACAATAAGCAGTACAGTTTACTTGACCTCGGATGTACACGAAGTAATTTACATTTCAGTTTACGTGACGACACGAAATTCCGTGTTGTCTCCCTCGGTTTATATTGAACTCGCGAGGAAACCCACGCGCCGACCGTGTAAAATTGATGTTACGACCCGACTGTTGAGGGAATGGACGAGGGACAACGAAACGGTTCCTTATTATCCTTATTGATTCTATACATATTATAGTATCTTATTAAATTCGATAATACGCACTACGATATACATTTAAAACGAATAAAAATCAAATAGTAATCATAAAGATCCGTTTATCCGTTTATCTAGTTTATACTACGCGATGGCCCTGGGTCTTATTTTAGATGTTTGAGATTAGAGCGACGAAATCACGACCGTTGTCCGAATTTGCATAAATCGTACTTTTGGTCACGTACTACATTTTTGTAAATCACTAATTACGATATATTTCCGCCTTTAGTACGCTGCGCCCATTTTTCCTAAAAAACAAATTACTACCTATTTTACCGTATCGAATTCTAAACATTGACTTTAGATTCCGAGTATAACAATGATTTTTAATGCAAATATTTCTTTTTAAATAATAAATAAATTTGCTAATTTTATTAATGCTATTATGGTTATAAAATGATGTTTATTTTTTTCATGTCAATTTTTTTTTCTCGAAAAATCGTTTGGTTCTGTACGTTTAACATATTATAATGTTACCTATGTTGTTTTATTATGTTTCGGGTAGAAAATTTTGAACTGAAATTGTATTTTAAAGACATCATTTTTCAAAATTCTCTACAGTTTTTCTATGAAACCAAGATCAGTAACTATATAGATAAGTAAAGTTATGTAAAGCAAAGTGAAGTAAAGTAAAACAAAGACAATTAAAGTATAGGCAAGAAAGCCGGACATAATTTTTATAATGTACAATTTATTGTTATTTTGAAAAAAATAGATATTATATTATTTACACAATATTCGTAAACACTGTGGGAGAAATAGATTCCAATTTTTACTCTGGTTACAGTACACACTTGAGTGTCGTACACTTTTTTTCCCGTGTCGTCAAAAATACTGTCATAAATCATAGTTTAATCAAAATTTCGTCACTGAGTATTAGCTTCGTTCTATCAGTTATAACGTTTCAATTTATTTTTTATTTCATATTTCTTACATTAAAAAAAAAAAAAAAAAGAATCTTAAAATACAATTAAATACAAAATTCTATAGTTTTTGGTTGATAAATCACAAAATTCATCAAATAGAAATACCGCACGTCCCTACCGTCCCTGAATATTCAAGTAATGCATTCAACCGACCAATGTTACAAATACCGGAAGTATAATAATATCAAAATCATCATGTTATTAAGATGGGTATTCTGAAAACCCGTGTTCGCCAAGACCGAGTGAATTCTGACGAATAAACCGTAAAATAGTTCACTAATTAACCCAGAATCCGAGAGCTGTTCATTTGCATATGACCAAAATGACCTTTGCTGCGGCTACTGCAGTGGCATGTGTGATGAACCGCATCGTGATAAGTTATTAGTAATTTGAATATCACGGCGCCCAGACACAGAAATTTACCACGAAAGTGGTACTAAAATTCAAGATATATATTTACCAAGAGTTTGGCAAATTTTCTTTTTTAATTTAAAAGAACACATTTTATAATCTGTTACAATTGAAAACAAAAACGGTTGATACTCGAAGTTGTGATGTAGAAAAATATATTATATCCCTTCAAAATAAATTCCTAATTACGTCACTGAGATTCATGCGATTTTCAGAGCAAAATTCAATACGAAAACGTGTAAACATACAAGCGAGAAACAAAAACAAAAAATAAAAATAACATAATTGAAAAAAGAAAAAAAAAATGTAATAATAACCGCAACGATAATAATTCATATAATCGGTAAAAATGTATTTGACAAAATATACAATTAACTTGACACGAAGTTAACCATATATTCACACGTCAGGTTGATATTATATTATATGCGTAAGATAATTATTATAAGTGAAATAACGTGTAACTGTTGTGTTCAATTTGAATATTATTGTTGTCGCATATTTTTCAGCGACGTTTTAATTTTTATTCGGCTCGCAACTACGCCGAACTCTATTACGAAACTGTTTTCGTCATTACGTACACACTCGCGGAGAACGAAGAAAACAACAAACCCATTTCGGTTCGAATCGAATACGGTTTCCGCAATAAAATTTTGCAATATGCGGTATACTTAAGACAATGAATTATTATCGCTTACGGCGACGACCGATTCGAATTGACACTTGTGTGCGAAAACCACTCGAATTTCTATGCCGACAAATAGGGGTGTAATTTGTATTTCCGTTTAGCCGACTTCACATATTATCTGGTTGACGACGTATTGTCACAACGACATCGTCTCAATACATAATATTTTTATATTTATGACGTACAGGCTGCGCCGCAATTTACGAAAAACGCCACTAAACGTACGAGCAATCACGCGAAATCGCGAGTTTGAAGCCGTAAAAAATAGAACCTCAATTATTTTGTTTTTCCATTTTGTTTCCCATTTTGTTTAAAAACTAGATTTTTCGATCGGAAAAAATGATAGGTGATCATTAACGTTATTTAAAAATACGTTGAAATAATACCTCAAATTATATTTCTGCGTTAAGTACAACAATTTCGGCTTATAAGCATGACGTGTACGTTTTTTTGAATTTTTTGCATTTATAAATTTAGTTTAAATTTTACAAATTATTTCCAATAATTAATTGTTTTTATCTACTTTTTCAATCATTTCGTCCTGCTTTTCTTTCTATTTTGACTAGTCATCCAAATTTATAATTATTACCGCTTGCACGTCAAAAATAAATAAATAAATAAATAATAATAATAATAATAATACATTTAACTTACTTTTATACTATCCGTTTTGAATTTACTCTTATTTCAATAAATACAGAGCACTGACTGAGGATCTTAGAAATTCGATTTATCGTGTTATGTTTCAATTTTTTTTTTTAAATATATCTGAAAATTAACTTTTTCAGTTCAAAATCGGATAAAACGACGAATTCGCCGCGTAAACGGCCGATTGAGGTTACGAAATAATAAAATTTAACAACTGACGAGATAGCATTACGTGCAACGCGAATAAATTTCCGATTTCATACGCTCGTTTTTCACCCGATCGTTTAAAACGTACAACGTTACCAGAGACCGTTTATTATTTTTATGACGGCCAGTATGACGTGTGTAAACGGATAGACCCGCTGACCGGTGTCGGCAAAGGACGCGACGAATAAATTATTATTTATTTAAATTATTATTATATTATATTCCGTTGCGTTGTGTTCCATAATAAAATATTTATGACAGTTGTGTGAAACCGTGTAAAAATAAGTGGCCGAAATGGTATAAGTATAGTGTTTGTGTATTTAATAATTCTATATATTATGACTTATAATGTTTTTTTTTAATAATTCTGTATATAATAATAATGTATTTAATATTATTCAATTAGGATTTTTTGAAAAACAAGTCCAAACGTTAGTGTACTATAAAAAAAAAAATAACGCAGCATTTCGGTATCATAAATATTATGTTCGAATTACGAGTATGTAATAATCAGTTTATTGAAATAAAATATGAAAATCGGAAACCTTGTCGATTTTTCGGTCGAATCATTTAACAAATGATACGGCAAACGAATGCGTTCGATTACCCTGCGTTGCGGGACGATCAGATATAACGCATAATATAATATTTTATAATATTGTTACGGTTAACGGTTTATTTTATTAATTAATGAAATTAATTAATTACCCGAAATAGTGTTTTCCGTCGTCCGACTAAATTCAAATATTTATCGCGTTGAGGTGCGTGTGGACAAAAATGAATTTCACTCGACGGGAATCTTAATTTCGATTGTTAAAAGGATGTTTTAAAAACAAACTCTTTGAAGCACAGCGCGAACGGAATACCCTGCTGGAAAAATATCCCGTTCGTACCGATCCGTCAAAATTTAAATCAAAATTTAAAACCACTCGCTTCACTCGGAACCTAAATGTCAGTTACGTTTCCGGAGGAAATATTTTTAAGGCGGCAATTTAGATTAGGTTTGCATTAAAATGACAATTCGCGGTATTTTAGATTCTGAACAAAGTAAAGTTTTGTGAGTTGACTCGTGTATTACAATTTCATAAAGTTTGAATAAAAAATGTTGATATTTGTTTTTTTTATTTTTAATTTTTGGCAACAATTAGAGAATCAACTGTCCCATGGTGACGCAGTCAGTCAACTAGTAGCTACGAGAGGAGCATAGAGGCGTCGCCCTCATTAAACCCAATTTTTGCTCTCTCTAAGAATATTAAAAATATTAGAAAGACTTTTAGGTTGTTATGTCTTTTTCCAGCTTTTTGAGAACGCGACCCCTTGTGTTCATCGTTTAATTATCTAAGTAGACTCTAATTTAAGTTTTATTTTCAATATTTAGTACCTATTATTCGTTTCGTATTTTTAAAATAAACGTATTATTTTTAATTCCTTCGTAAATTTACAAAATATTTTATTACTCATGGATGTTTGATGGAAAATTACAGTTGTGCTCATTTAATAAGATGTCAGTGTGAATAAATTAAAAATTGCATTTATATATAATGTTACTCCCCTAAAATTTGGTTTGCCCCCCTCCCCACAAAATTTTGTCTGGCTACGGGCCTGAACTAAAAAAAGACGAATGTGTTCGATAACTTTGATGCGTAGACAGCGTTCGATCCGAGAAGCGAAGAATTCCCATCTGCAAAGTATATATCAGTTTTTCACTCGAAACTCGTAGTTATGAGATTAATATAGATTTGAAATTAATCGACTCTGCTGTATACTATATCTATATAATGTGTAGATTGTTTTAGTTTTCTTCCGAAATACGCGGCAAACTAATCAAACTCGCTGTAATAATAGATATTGATCGAAGACTTGACGTCTAAATACCGCACAAAGAACCTACAGCATAAAACGTGGAAATTGTTTAAGAAGCATTCGCTGGTTTAAAAATCTTAAGAATATTAATCACTAATAAAAGTTGATACTATGATATAATATATACCTCTGTAGGTATAAACCATTTCTTTTGCCATATAAATACGTCGATTTATCATTGTTTTTCGTGTTAAGTTATAATAATGATGATGATAATAATAATAATAATAACAATAGAACGTTAGCTTTCACCCGGGGAACAGCGAGTGATCAATAAAACGTAGTGTCTGCGTTCTGTTAGAGACGTTAGAGTGCTCTTATTTTTCGTGTAATTATTGTCTTAATACGACCCATAATAAACGCATTTTAACGCGTTCGTTTTGAACTTATATTAAATGATTGAGCGGTTTAAATATCATAATTTATTTTAGATTCTGAACGAAATGAAGGAGCTAGAGTTTTTACAATGATGTTAATTTTTTTTTATTATTAGAAATACTTGTCAAAAAGTTTCGACTAGCAAACTATTGAAACCGGATTCTCCTCTAGTCGGTACTTCAAAGAGGTAATTTTTCGAATTTCTCAATTCTTCTATTTTTTTTTTTTTTTTGGGGGGGGACTGCCCAAAATTTGACAAAAAAGACTCAGAAAACCATCGTTTTTGATCCAAACTTTATGAAAATTTAAATATAGATAAACAGTAGTTATATGAGAAACATCACAAACGATAGGGAATATAGTTGGATGTTGTTAATCATAATATTTAAATGATGAAACATAAATCACTGAATTTGTTGTAATAAAATAAATAGACGTGTTTTCTAATTTCTTTTAAATCCTGAGTGGAGCGAAAATAATGATTAGTTTTTGGTTTTAAAGAATAAACGTGAAACATTTGTACACACAATATTATTGTTCACGCTTCTATATCGCCTTCAATATTTATTACTAATTCCGTATATATAGTTGGCAACTATTCAGAATTATATTCGATTTGCTACTTTTTACCCAAACTAAAATACGAAAGAAGTCAGAAATAGTTCGCACCATACTCGTATTTTCGAGTTTCTGATAAGATATACTCGTGATGTGGATGTATTCAATTTTAAACAGATGATAAATCGTTACTTGGTACAACGATTTTGAGTTGTGCTTCAATGTAATATACACGACTTTTATTGTCAATTTAGTATTGAATATCTGTGTTTAACGATTTAATAACAAAATAATCCACGCTAATTCAGTTATTCGAGATATAATGATAAACATTTCCGTGTTTTAAGATTTAATGCTCTCGCAATAAAATTTAAATCCAACTCGCCTGATTTTAATGAACATGTGAACATTAATTAAACACATATATCATAAATTATTTGACGGTTGGCAAGAAAAACGCTCGAGGAATTTTTTGATAAAAACTATTCAATTGGACCAAGGATTAAAAATGTATAGAGTAATAATTGAACAAATATCTTAAGTTTACATAAAATTGACCTTGAGCTTCTTCGGTCAACTCAAAATCTAAAGCGTTTGATATTAACTAACTCGAATTCCAAACGAAAAAAACATCTCAGCCGCATTTTATGAAATCATTTTTGAAATACTGCTTTGATAATATAATACGCGCATAGTGCATACACAACATGATATACACAACCAGTAAGTATGGAATATTCATAAGGGCGATGTGCTACGATTGAACGTTACGGATTAGTGGCGAATGTGTTATTCTAGTCGGTGGGACACACGAGCAATGCGATGCGTTATTGTCAAAAATCTTAATTTTCCATCGCAAAAACCGGATTTTATCTACGGGATAAAATATACGGTGTAAACAAATAATACTTGACGCGTCCGCGAATCTGTAGCAGTGCGCACCGGAGAAGAGCAAATAACACCGTTTACCGGTAATGGTGAATAAATAAATATAAATGAAAAATAAATAAAGAAAAAATTATAATAATAAAGAAAAAAAAAAAAAATGAACACTACGAAATCGCATAAAATTATACTCGTCCGAAAGGTCATTTAATCATTAATATAATACGACCTTTCGAAAGAGTTTGAGAATAATAATTATCATTGTACACGATTATTATTAATATACAGCTAATGTGTTTTTGCTCGTGTTCCGGCTACGTACGTCGATATTGTAGGTCACGTTGAGATGGTAGTTTTTCTGTCATCGGAATGTACTCTCGTCGTACTATAATATTATTTTTCGATAACGTAAACGTTCGACAAACACCGCACTTGTATTTTAAACACGGTCAAATACTGTAAAAATTCAAATTTAATGCGCTCAACAGTTGTACGAGTAAACGGAAAAAAGCCGGACTACTTTACAGGATGGGTGTACTTCGCTCGTCAGAGTGTTCTTCGCACGTCGGGTGGGATTCTCTGACCGGTGTATTGAATTTTAAAGAAACGATAAATCATTTCTTCAATAAAACGATTCTAAACGAAGAAAGTAATAATATAAAAAATAAATGAGAAAAAAATGTTAGAAAAATGTCCAAAATTCTTTTTTCACATTTCCAAAATTTTCTTGCGCCAAAATCTTTTTCATATTATTTTCTATCTATGTTTAAATTTTCATTTAGTTTGGATCAAAAAATGATGGTTTCCGAGTCGTTTTTGTCAAGTTTTGGGTAATTTCCCCCCCCATAATGGCCCCTAAAAAAAAAAAAAAAATGAAGAATTGAGAAAATAAAAAAATGACCTCTTTAAAGTACAATCTAGAGGCAAATCCGGTTTCAAAAAATTATTGATCGAAACTTTTGGACAAGTATTTTCATACGAAAAGTTGTTCACAGAATAAAAAGAGAAAGAAAAAAAAATAAGCATCATCGTAAAAACACTTGCTTCTTCACTTCGTTTAGAATCTAAAAGAAGCGATGAACGATGTGTTTTTATAAGATTGTTATAATTTTTTGTATTTTCCTCCTCAAATTGTTGTATGATATATATTCCTATATTAATTCCTACCGATATAGTAGTTGATATTTTATTTTTTGTCAAAACTTAATAGTTTAAATAAATATGATAGCTGTGAACAGAATTTTTATCATCTACTTCATTAAATAATCGAATTTACCCAATTTTAGCAATTTTTATATTTAAAATTTTCAACACAGTAATGGACAGATAACAAGTGAATAACTACTATAATTAATAATAATTATAATAATAATAAATTACGTGTTGTTTAGGTGCCTGAAGCGAATATGAGTTATAACTGATACAATCGAAATACATTTGGTTAGCGGTTTATGATAAAAATCATGTATTTTGTGTTAGCAATGAGTTAGGTCGAATTGCATTATGTTAGTCGAATTTAATTAGTATTAAAAAAAAAAAAGTAAAAAAATGGTCAAATTGCACTCGGATCAAAAACAGGTAATAGCTATTAAATTATTCTTTTGGCCTTTAATTTCGGTGACCGAGAGTGTCCACTTTTCAGGAATTTTACTGTATTGATATTACAATTTTCAAAAAATTAATCCAATTTTAATTTTCAAAATTTTGAGTTTTTTATGTTATTTGGTGAATTTTAAAAATATGTTTAACATGAAATATAAACATTTATACTTGTGGATTGTTGGCATGACAAAAATACCAAAGAATTGTTCATATAATATCTAAATGGTTACAATACCTTTTCATATTAGTAACCACTTACCACTGTGGTCATTTGTATTCTCTTTAAGCACACTCGAGAACCCCGAATTTCGGATTTCCATTTATTACATATTATTATAACCGATATCGGTGAAGACATTATAATTTTTTTTTCCTCTCAATAAAAAAAGTCTCATTATATTTTCAGCTCTCGTAATATCACGAATATAATCTCAGGCCTATTCGCTGTCGGCTTTAGGTCGGGTCATGACCGGACCCGTTGTTTCACCTAAGTACAGTCCGACGGCGACGGTGGTGCTGCAGTGATTGTTTTCAGGCGCGTTTCGAAAATAATTATTCATTATTCCGGTCTAATCGAGTTTTCCCAAATTCGTCCGTTCGTTCGGAGATTAAAATCACCGAATATGGCGATGATAATATTAATACATTTTTTTTCCAAAGAAACGCGTGTCTTGTTGTAGTCATAACTTCACCACGTAAACGACCCACGATTAATAAATCAAATATTTTCACCCACTCGAAACAACAACTGTGAGCCATAAGACATAATTTGATAATAATTGATTTCATAAAATATAAGTTATAACCGTCAGTTCGTTTTTATTACAAAAATACCAATAAATCCACTGAACATAACACGTATGATAATGTTGTAAGTCATAAAATGAAGTGTTATAAAATATTTGTACTGGAAACGACATTTCTTTGAAATATGTAATTAATGAATGGACGTAAATATAATTAATTTTATAAAAGAATATAAAATAAATAAAAAAAAAGTAGTTGAATTATTGTACCAATGACCGTACTAAAAAAAATCATCATCAGGCTAAACAAAATCAATAAAATTGGACTGAAAAACAAAAAACATGATAAGATATACACAAAAAAAATAAATAAATAAATTTTCGTTTGACTTAGATACTACAATAGTGGATATTTTTTCATATATACATTCACTATGATTTTATTTAAATAACATTTGATATTTTGACATTCAGTATTATAATTTATAACACATTCTACAATATTATCACTCGCCTCTATATTTTTCTGGCAAATATCGTACCAGATGGGAGCGTCATGTATCAAATTCTTAATATAACATTTTTGCCAGATCAAACAGATTTTCATCCGTTCAAAACGTTTTTTTTTTTATCTTTAATAAAACGTTTTCGATTTTTCTTTAATAAACGATATTGTACGTTTTAGTGTGGAAATTCCGAAGAACTTCGTAATAGCGACAGGTATATTATCCTGTATTATAGTATTACCTGCTAATAATTGGCATTTTAGGCTCGTAAAATGTAATCGATCGCTACGTTCCAAAAATAAAAAACAAATTTTTCCACTTATCCCGTAGAATAAAATGAAATGAAAACAGACCAGTGTTACATTATATTTTAGAAACAATATTCTGAATGACAAAATATAGTTACATTGTTAATTAAATTTTGGCCGGTTAGTATACTATTTCTCCGAAGGATTTCAGTTTTCCTCTTATTTGTAACATATATAATCATGTTTTCTAAGTATTTGTCAAGTCGAATAAACATGCAGGTCAACTAATTAAAATATAATATAACCTCAGTTTTATTTTACTTTTTTTATTGCCATTATTATTTTCCGCCGTTGATAAGTTGCCAAGACTAATTAATTTATTACTGTCATTGTCATAATTTTCTTATTATAATATCGCATACCGGTCGTAGGCCCGTCAATGGAATTGAAATAAATCATATGACGGGTCTCGTGTACTTTTATTCTCAATATTAATATTGTTGGCCAACGTTCAGGCCTGTCAAAATAGCGATTTGCCGAGAAACAAAAACGGAACCCACGCGATGCTGCACGCTTTCATTCGATCGAAGAGATTATTTTTCTTTTATATGTATATAATAATTAGGACTAGGGACTTATAGCTCTAAACAAACTTAAAATATGTATGCATTTACGCTCTAAAAATGTACCAAATATGCTATAAAATTTATGAAATATGCTCTAAAAATATACAAAAATACTAAAATAATCTCTTATAAAATATTAATTTTACTGTAAAATCTCGAAATATTTAAGAATTGTATTGTATAATATATAATTCTTCTTCTATTATTTATGAAATTTCTTTTTTTCCCAATTTTTATTATTTTTATGTTTACATTTAAACGAATAAAAATATCAAATAATATTTACTCTCTTCAGAAATTCAGGGAAAAATTTTCCGACACTAAGAAAACTCAAATTAAATATTGAAAAATAAGTGAAATATGCACTTAAAATTCAATTCATATAACCGAAATGTGCACTTACTTCGAAAAAAGGGCTAAATATGCAAATTAAAGAAAACTTAGCTATGTTTTAAATGGTTTTTGAAAAATATGCCAACTCTTAAAGGTCCTAAATTAATATGACATTCGACCGTCCGCCGTGGATAATAATGATATTCGTGTGTCGTTATTATAATACATTTGTCAAAAAAAAAAAAAAAATGCGTTATGCCGAGACCTTCGTGAATTCAAGAAGCTATTTATTGGTTATCGTTCGCGATCGTTGTGATATGTTCAAAACGATATTGCGAATATCGAATAATGCGAGATTAATGTCGTCCGATAATACGGCCGTATATTATTGATCGGTTTTGCATTCTTGGTCAAGGGAAAACGTCTGCCGCTCACCTTGCGACGAAATTAATTAATTAAAATATTTTTATCAAATGTTACAGTGTTATAGTGTTATTTTCTTCTCATAACGATACTCGGGTACGGTGCGCGGTGGTGCCCAGTGACTTTAGGTAGGTATTAAAAAAACAACAATAAATAAAAATATATTATTTTCGATTTATATACCCTTGAGACGTTTGACACCGCGTGCAACGCATACCGCAAGGCTTTAATTTTGGAGACACACGCGAAACTAAACGAACGATAATATGAATTCGATTAACACGCGTCGTAATAATTTTTCAGTGACGTTTTACTTCCACATTTGGACAGTATTTGAGGTCCGTTCATATTAGGTGTTGAAATTTTGAAAACCCACCGGAAATTCACCCTCAAACATCCCCCAATAATTTACGTGAAAACTAACAACTCGACATGGTCTTATTTAAAAAAATAAGATCATTTTCGCGAAGAATATTCATTGATACAAACTTTTTTCGAAAATTTTAACCATCAGATTTATGCGATTCGAAATTTTCAAATATTTTTGACTAGCCATATATTTATTCAAATGCGCTTTTTCATCAATCATTCGAGCTTCAATTCATCTGTACTATAATATTTTGATATTTACATTATGACAATAAACAATATGATATTATTAATATAACCTACGCTATTCTTATTCCGAGTGATGTCTATATTTGTACTATTATATGTATACGTAGAAGCCGATTATTCAACGTCAACGAATCGCGTCTCGGTCGTAGATTTACAAACAGTGAACGTTTGAGTTATTATCGTTCACGTAGAATTTGAAAATGAAAAATCATCCGTTCGATCCCGTACTGCCCCTGAAATCGAAGTCGGCGCAAACGTATGACAAAGAGAACATGCAAATTTGTCTGCGCAAAGACACTAAGTAGGCACGTATGTCGAAATCAGCATGATGTAACGCGGTAATATGAATAATATATTATTATTAAGCACTTTGCGAATAATTTTGCCTGAAATTTAAAAATATGTTTCAAAGTATAATATTGTATTATTATAATTATGGATCGTATTTGATGTTTTTTTATTTAATTATTATTTTGATGATAATAACTGTTGATACGACTAAATAATAAAAATACTTCAAAACGTCGAATGAAAATAAAGCTGGACACACTTCTCGCGCAATGAGTACTCTCCACTCATCGCACGGATACTTGTCGTGAGTGTTTTGAGTTTTTAAGTGACAATAAATCAATTTTTGTTCAATAAAACGATTCTGATCGGAAGTTCTGTATCTCATACAGAATTGTCATCATCGGTTTTGTATTGAGTACGAAGAACAAAACTGAAAATTACGTGACCCGAAATCTGAAGTGTTGTTATTATTATTTTATCTTATTAGTTGTTTTAATTTTCCAAATGTACTCCACATCATTCATTTTTACAAACCGTCAAGTACCTTTTCTAAATTTAAATGCATCTGGTGTTTAATGTCTATAAATTATTACAATAAATACAACATGACCAGCAACCCCATAAGTGCTCAATCCTATAATTGATATAACACAAATTAAAATAAATTTGTACGATAAAATTTAATATTTTTACGCATTTTCCATCAAATATTGTGACATTAAAGTTGTATATGTACTCGTGAAAATCAGAATAAAGTATTTTGTTTAGAATATAATAAAATTTCGGTAAGATATTAGCGAATAATTTACCAAAAATCAAACAAACATCCATTGTAAAAAAAAAAAAAAAAGTAAAACACTTTTCGATAATAAAATAAATAAAAAATGTCCATGTTCACATTAAATATTCAAATAATTTATACTTACCTATATATTAAATTATTTAGCTCACACATTTTATTCATAATCCGCGTGCACAGTGTTGCGTTGAATACAACAGTAAATTATTGTAAAAAAAAAACCGTATTTTAAGACTAGAATATTTGCTCCTTTAGCGATTGTATAACGTAAACGTAAACGTCTATTACCGTAATTTCAGTGAAATTGTTGTAGAATACAAGTTTTCGGAATGAAATTCTTTAGTTAGACAATAATAATATATGCATCTTTTTTTTTTTTTTTCAACTCTCGCTTTTAGTCGATATACGCGTCTTGTCTTCGCCCAAACGATATTAAAAAAAAAAAAAAAATTACACTTGAAAATTTCATTTTAAAAGAACACACCATACCGCGCACATTAATGTAGGGAGGCTTCTATTATAATCTGTACATTCAAAGAATGTTTATTTCAGTATGCCGTTTGAACTTTTATCCAATTGTACATTTGAATACTAAAGGAAGCCTTTGTGAAATAAGCAAGACGAACGGAAACGTTGTTCCGGCGAGAAGATGAAAAGAACGCGCCTAATTAAATTTTAATAAAGGCAGCAACATGGTTTTCATTAATTTAATTAGTACACATTATCAATAACGGTCGCGAAAAATTAGGAAATTCCTTAGTGCCGTATTCTCATTATTTAATATTCCACGGGCTGTTCGCATTTATCTACTGTATTTAATACTTCATTACAACCAAAAAAAAAACATATATTTTATAAAAACGTGTAAAAATAATCTGATCGACCGATCTTTATGAAACTTGGTACATAGTAAGAGAGAATTACATTTATTTTTATTTAAAAAACGGGATAAATCTAAGTACATGTAATGAGTCGGGCAAAAATTAAATATTCACTAAAAAATAAAGTAAAAACCATACAAAATAATTGGTTAACAATTTTTTTTTTTTTTTAACCATGTAAAACAAAAATTCAATTACCTAAATACATTTATCCAAAAAAATACATTGCAAATATTTTGGTGAGAATCAGAAAAATGTACAGAGAAAATTTACTAGGATCACCGGAAATAATTTTTATTATGACGAAATCAATTTTAGTCATTTAGTCGTAACTTCAAAACCAATAGTTCAAGGAACGTGAAACTTTTACCGACTACTACAAACTGTATAAAACTTTATTGAAAATTCAAAATATTTGATTTGTTTTGAGCTAAGAATAGAACTTTGAAAATGTCGAAAATTTATTATATATTAAATTTGAATCTCTGGGAATTAAGATCTGAAAAATGAATACAACTGCATTTCACAAATCAAAAAAGTCTGTAATTCCATCATAAACAGTGACACACAAAAATAAAAAAGATCAAGGGGATATCTAGTTCCCATATCCGCCCCGTAAATACGCTTCTCGATCCCACACGGCACCCGATCAGTGGAGAATTCACCCGGTGCGAAGTACGAATATATTATCTTTCTTTTCCATTCAAGTACCATCTATGCTACACAAATTCGTATAAAATTGGAATTTTTTATAAAATAATCTTACAAGGGTACAAAAACAACGTGATGTCTAAAATCGAGAAAAATGTCCGCGTGAAATAAAATGGTAAAGATTAATTTAAGAAGCTTTTAACATTTTAGTAGGCATAATTTGAACTCAAACATGGATAGAAATAGAGATTGAAAGAACCGCTCTAATAAAAGTTTATATATATATATATATATATATAATAGTCTTCTTTAATGCTTTAACGCTGTGACTTACATTTTTAATTTTAAACATATGGTAAGTTTTTTTTTTTTTTAATTTCCTTCGGAATCTAATAAACATCATTGCGAAATCCCTAGCTTCTTTGTTCCACTTAGAATAAAAAACAACCAGACATTGATGCGTAATAATTATTGGTGTCGCTGTGATTATGACTTGAATTTTTAAGAAAAGAAACAAAAGTTCTTTAATCACCATCGTAAAAATGTCGTGTCAACAAAACGTGTATAATATTTTTTAATTATATTTTTTTAATAACAATTTTCGAAACCCCCGAGTATCCGGTGAAAGGTCATTCATACCGGGTGGACTAGCCGGGGTGAACGCGCCTTTGACGTTAAGCGAGAGTAATTCGTTCTCGTTGAAATTTTCGGCGTGATGATAATAAAAACGCACATCATTAATAATTATTTTTCTTGAAAATCGCGTGCCGTTACTGCGCCTGCATGTTTAATATTAACGAGTCAGGATAAAAATGTCTCTTGCTTTTCTCTCGGACGTATAATATACGTATATAGTAACGAGAATTATAACGAGAATCATACTTTCGAAGGAAAATATTTTCCAAAAAAACTTAGGATTTGAGTTATAGATAAATTGTAATTGTGTAATAAACATAAATAGTTCTTATAGATCATTTCATCCCAAATTATTGTTTTAAAAGTTTTCTTTTTCTTTCATTTCGTTGTAGATTTGAGGTGATGATGATTTCAATAAATTCATAAGAGTAAAATAAATGTCTGACATAAAAAAATAAAATAATAATAATTTCATATTATAAAATAATAGTAATAATACACTATAAATTCACAAAATATATTTATAAATATGTATTTAAAATTGTTTAATTATATGAAAATAAAAAATCTACGTGATTATTAACGGAGTTTCAAATAATACACAATAATAAATATCAGTTTTAAAGCACTGAACTTAAAGTTGGTACTTAAGAGAAGTCATTTTTTTAATTTCTCAATTCTTCAATTTTATTTATTTATTTTTTTTTAAAAACCACCCAACATTTGACAAAAAAGACTCGAGAAACCATCATATTTTGTTCCAAACCGTATAAAAATTTTAATCTTAGGTTGACAATAATGTGAGAAATATTTTTGCGCAAGGAAATGTTGAAAATGTGAAAAAAATATTTGGACATTATTCTAACAAAAATGGACATACTTCGCATATTCTTCGTTCTTCGGGTCAGATACTCTTAGTGAGTGTGTTGAAAATTACGACTATTATTATTCTTTATATTATTAACTTCCTTCGTTCTGAATCGTCTTATTAAAGAAATGGTTAATCATTTCCTTAAATTTCTACAAACTCATCAAGAGTGTATGATTCGAAAAGCGTATAACATATTCGTGGTGCAAAGTATGTCGAGCTTCTTGTCTTTGTATTACTTTGTTTTTTTTTAACGTGTTTAAAATACTGTTATATATATATATATATTTGTTTTTTTTTTTTTTTTTAGTTTACTTGGTTTTAACGCTTAACAGTTTTTTTAAATAATATATTTTTTTTTTTTTTTTTATCTCAAGGCAAATATTTCTATTTATTCTGTCGGAGATTACAAAAAATCGCTTACTTATTTTTTTGTTTTGTCTTAAATTATATTTGTAAAACAAACTTTTAAAACACTTGGTCACCCTATGTTTTAAAAAATATTATACTGTTATTATACGTGTTACTCCTAAACATGAGTGCCCTAAGGAAGAAGTAAGATTGGAAACTTTTCTGCCCTGGAAAGTTATTTTATTTTTTTTTTTTTTTTACTTACCGATAATACGATATTAAATCCACTGTAGTTTTTATATCACTTTGGTGAAAAAGAAAAGCGTCGAAGTTTACCGAATATAATTTAATTAAAATATGGAAATTAATTAAAATTACGAAGACTTGTTTCAACACAACAATTATTGTAATATATTTAGATTCCAACGTTTTTTTTTATTCTATTTTATAAATAATAATATTCGATGTAGGTGGATGCTTTTGATTTTCTCGTAGAAACATATTTTTAAACAAACGTCGTGATTGACCTCAAATTGATCTCAAAATGTAATTCCTAACCTATATCTATACAAGTTTTGATATTATAATGTTTGTACGAAAAAAAAAAAAAAAAACAATAAATATACTAAATTTACAACGTCTCCACCACCGAAAATATTTATCGCGAAGATAAATAATATTATCACAGTTCTTGTAATCCTCGCTCCGGAATCTAATACGTAAATCACACTAAGTCGGCGGGGTTCGAAGAAAATCCGCGTCTACTTTGTCACGGGGCGCTTTTCCCGTAGATAATATTCACGTCGGAAATATGATGAGAATTCATCCGACAACGACCCAGTGGATATTAGTGGTAATAATTAATGGCCTGTAATAACGGGTCGGTAGTTTGATCCGAGTGGTTTGTGCCGTGTTCTTAAAAATAAGCGTTGCTAAGAACTCAGGTGCTTGCGTGTTAGAGAGAGAGAGAGAGAGAGAAAGATGGGAAAACAAAAGAAACATTTTCTCCTGTTGAAAATCTAATAGCAATGATGTGTTTGCCGAGTCCTCTCGAGTTTTAAAATACCTCGTTCTTATTCTATTCGTTTGAAAGTTATATCAATGGCAAACGACATGCTGCTTTATATGTGCTTTAAAACATGGATACGAATTCGTAACTACAAAAAATAGAAACACTATTGATACTTGACCGTACGTTATACTCAATACTCGGTAACTTTGTACAAGTGATTAAACTAATTTTGTTATCCAATCAAGTGGTTTATTGTTTCTTTAAAATGTAATACATCCATCAAGTCCCACTCGAGGAGCAAATAATGCCCATGATGCGAAGTATGTTCGGCTTTTTTAAATTTTTAATCCATCCCTATTACTAACGTTAGAAACAGTTTAGACACAATTGAGTCCGGACAAAATCTCACCAGTTTAATATTCCACATATCAAATATACTAAAAACTACAAAATAAAATATTTAAAAGAAGATATTAAGCAAGTAATAAGCTTAAAAAAAAAATAGGTGATATTTTTCGAGATAACAATCTGTTATTTTGATATTTTTTTTTAGAAAATAATTGATAGATCTATTTATTTTGGTGTGATGAAGTGGTAAAATTCTTCATTTGAAAATTATTTTTAATTTCAAACCTCAGTGACTTATAGCCGAGGAAAATGTTTTGAATTAAGGAGTGTTTTTTTTTTTTTTTTTTTTTTTGACGTCATCTCATGCGCGATTCTATATCATATCAGATAAATTAAAAACGCAACCCTCAATTTTTACCTTTAATTTTACCATTTTTCGCAGAATAAGTATGACATGAGTTTGGCGTTTAATTTAAACGTGCCCAGTGATATTTTAAATATTTTACCAGAGATCAAGAGTCAAATTAAACATTACACGTGCGTCTACACGCGTATTCATACTTTTGGGTTTTTCGAGCATATATTTTCATTAAAATTATAACATGTTTTTAGAAGTTATAGAGATAACTTTTAGAATGACATTAAAAAGCGAACGGACAATTTTTTTGCAAAACGTTTACGAGTGCCTCGCCTGAAATGCGTTATTTACGCCGAAAATCTTAAATAGACAAAAACAAAAAAGTAAAATAATATTATTTCATGTGCCACGTTTTATAATTTTACTGGCCTCCA
This sequence comes from Stegophylla sp. TES_Ste_2020, assembly GCA_025469315.1. NCBI lineage: Eukaryota > Metazoa > Arthropoda > Insecta > Hemiptera > Aphididae > Stegophylla > Stegophylla sp. TES_Ste_2020. Next base: position 24,779 of record JAIPRM010003693.1, read on the forward strand.
TTAAAACATACACAGTGACGTGACCGTCAAGTGTGCTAGAGATACGACTGACTTGACAAACTGCACTGGAGTGTCATCAACGTCACCGTCGCAATTTTCCTTCGTTTTTAGCTCGTTGCCACACGACGAAAATGTTGTCGAATTAAAATTATGAATTTAAAAAGCCGGACATACTTCGCACGACGGGTGGTATTCTCTTGACGGACGTATTAAATTTTAAAGAAACGATAAATCATTTCTTCAGTAAAACGATTCTGAACGAAGGAAATTAATAATAAAAAAAAAAAAAAAAAATTTCAAAAAATGTCCAAAATTTTTTTTCACATTTTCAAAATTTTCTTGTGCCAAAATCTTTTTTATAGGATTTTCTATCTGTGTTTAAATTTTTATAAAATTCGGATCAAAAAATGATGGTTTCCGAGTCGTTTTTGTCAAATTTTGGGTA
>JAIPRM010003694.1:0-25222 GCA_025469315.1 Stegophylla sp. TES_Ste_2020
AAATTCGGATCAAAAAATGATGGTTTCCGAGTCGTTTTTGTCAAATTTTGGGTAGTTTTTTCCAAAAAAAAAAATTGAAGAATTAAGAAATTCAAAAAATGACCTCTCTAAAGTACAATCTTGAGGAAAATTCGGTTTCAAAAAGTTATTGATCGAAACTTTTGGACAAGTATTTCTATACGAAAAGTTGTACACAGAAAAAAAAAAGAAGAAAAAAAAAAAAAAAAAAAATAAACATCATTGTAAAAACACTAGCTTCTTCACTTCGCTCAGAATCTAAAATACATCATTTATTCTAACTAATATCGGTTTTTACTTTTACATTTACTTCATTCGAGTAATTCAGTATTTAATTATTTAAGATTTTGAGTAGAGTGAAGAATCTAGTGGTTTTACAGTGATGTTTATTTATTACTTTTTTTCTGCTTTAAACATTTTTTTTACTCTAAAGAGTGATCGAATCAGTGTAGCATTGATTTCCGGTAGAGAATTTCGTTCGTGTGATACTTCAAAGAGATTATTTTGCAGAATAATTTATTTTTGGAAGGAAGAAAAACCACCGAAAAATGGAGTACAAATGGCACAATATGATGTACACTAGGTTTGCATGAAATTAATTTTAATAATTTAGTTGGAATTCCATAACTAACGGTACTTGAAATTTTCACCAATTATCATCAATATTTTTTTCTGTTAATACTTTATCTAACAAATTTTACAACAATCAAGATTAATGAAAATACCTTTTTTTTATAAGTATTTAGGTATCTAATATAGTTTTAAATTATCGATATTATTAACAGGAAATCCAATACAATTTTATTTTTAAACGTAATATAATTTTTATTTATATAATCTTATTATTAGTTATATATTAGTCTATATTATTAGTTGTATTCATGTAAATTGACGAAATTTTTTTTCAGTCAAAACCTCACAATGAAAATATTTTCCTCATCTTTGTCAAACTACACATCGAAAATTTTTATAGAAATCGACTTGGTGAATAATTTTTTACAAGGGTATAAATGTATAATATTACGATTTACGACAGCCAATATAAAAAATGGTAGATTTACTTTCATTATTATTTCCTATCATGTTCAATTTATTGTTTTACGGGTGGAAAATATATGACAAGCCAACTCATATAAAAGTATACTCATATTTACATTTTTAATAAAATCAGTCTAGCCAATTTTTAATTATAAAAGCTTTAAATATTAGAACACGGCAAAATTGATGACTCTCACGAATAATGAAATGAACATGGGTTATTTTGTTGTTAAATTGATAGAAAAAAATACTCAGTATAAAAATGACAATTATTATTGTGATGTATGATTAACTGTAGCACCGTTCAGAATTTTATTGTTTTATTGATGAAATGATTTATCATTTTTTTTTTTTTTTTAATTCAACCGCTTATGAGCGAAGAATATCTGTGATGCGAAGTATATCTATCTTTTTCATTTTTTTTTTTATTGTGTTACATAATAATTTACGTATCTATAGATTAATAATTATATCGTACAAACAAACGTTTTAAATTAGCAATGTGCATCTAGTACAATGACGGTTATATTATATGAAGTTCAAGGAGTGGGTGAAAATAAAGCCAACCCCCTCACTCATAAATATGTTAAGACCAGCTTACATGACGCATGTATAATATATACACATACATTATGTACACTGTATGCATATCTATACGTATAAATTATTTATACATAATACACATAAAACATATTTATATACACGTACAAGTATTATAGGTTTTAATTACATATTTTCATAATAATAATAATAATAATAAAAAGTTATTAAAATTTAAAATGTGTAATTGTATTTTAGATTGTGTGTGGAGGAGGAAAGTTAGCGTTTTTTCAATGTTGTTAATTTATTTATATTTGGTGTATAATTTTTTTGTACGAAAATATTTGTTCTGTAATTTCTATTACTAATTTACTAAATTAGAAACCGGCTCTATAGATGGTACTTTGGAGAGGTAATTTACTGAAATTCTCAATAGTATTATCAAAATTTTGGAAAAATCACCAAAAATTTGATAAAAACGCAGTAAACAATCTGACGTTTTTGAAAATTTAAATACAGGTAGACAGACAATGATGTGAAAAATATTTTGGTGAAAGAAAATAATTGGTAATTCATAAGCATTTTTTTTTCACTTTTTTCCATCAAATTTTTTTTTTTTTTTTTGTTCTCAGTTAGGTATTATTGCAATATAAAAAAAAACCGGACATATTTCGCACGATGGGTGGGATTTTCTTGACGGGTATATTGAATTTTAAAGAAACGATAAATCATTTCTTCAATAAAACGATTCTGAACGAGGAAAGTTAATAATATAAAAAATAAATGAGAAAAAAAAATGTTAGAAAAATGTCCAAAATTTTTTTTTCACATCGTTTTATTGGAGAAATTAATTTTCTTTTATTTAAAATTTAACACATCCACCAAGTCCCATCCGATGGTGAATAGAATACCTATGGTTCAAAGTATGCATTTTTCTTTGCAAAGCGTGTTTTCTATATTAATAGAAATGTCTATGACATATGTCTATGCGGTTCCTAACCTGAGGGTAATTACCTCTCAAGGGGTAAAATTTGATTTTCTGGTGGGTGAAAATACCCATCAAACATGGCCAATTAATTTTTATTATATGTACTACTATTAACCCTAGGACGTACTATACGTATTGAAGCTAAATCAATAATGCAAATGAAATGGCTCATAGTTGATAGTATCAATATATAATATATTTAAAATGAAAAAAAATGACTTTAGATTCAAACATATAACTATATCAATAACCATTAAAACGAGTTTTTTTTTTTCGATAAACCTCGAGTACACCATCTAGTTTTATTTAATCTGTTATGTCTGTTGTGTACGTATTAAATTTATGAAGATCAAATCCCAAGGGAGGGATTGTCTATCCTATCGCTATTCCCTTATAACCACCACTGACTTAGTACGTACCTTGTATCAAAATCAAGTCACGTCTATAATATTTATTTACAATTACAATAACTTTTTGTTAGGCATGCGAAAATATTTTTCAAGGGGATGGGGGATGTCCTAATCATTTTAGGGCGGTGGAGAGTTATTCATAAATCTGTATTCATCTTTTTCGAATTATAAACAACCACTAACTAACAATATTTTTGTTATTAGAATACGGTTATAATATTAGAAGTGAAATTATTATTTTATTACTTACATTGTATTCGCAACAACCACGTGCTTTGTATGAACGGCGTTCCGGCGTCATCGGACGAATCGCTGCCGGGCGCTATTACGTGCTTTCGTTGCGACGTCGATTGTTGGTGCTGCGGGTTTTCTGCCCTGCACGATAACTTGCCGTCGTATTCGTACGTTCTGGACGGGTCCCCTTCGCCGATCTCTTGGTAATGCGATTTATCCGGTTTTATCGGCACGATCGTCAACACGCTAGTCGTTGAGTTGCCGTCGGACGATGTCTAGTAAAAAAAAAAAAAAAAAGAAAAATATGAAAACATGATTTCGAATTATTAATAATATAAATAAATTTAGGGCTGGGATTTTAATGTCCTTAAAAATCGCTAAAAATACTCTTAAAAAATGCAAAAATTACCTAAAAAATTCAAAAAATTTCTTTAAAATTTATTTATAATAGCTTAAAATTCAAAAAATTATATGACTGGTGTGAGGGTACGTTGGACGTCTTTATCGATTTTAATGCTCAAGGCTTCTAGTATATCGCTATGCTGGGAGGCAAGATAAGAATTTATATAATGTATAAGAATTGTGGACAAGATATTATTTAATCTATTGTTAGTATATAAAATAAATCCCATATCATAAATTAATATTAAAATTTTGAAATAGAATTTTAGGCCGAAAATGACTTAAAAACCTATAAAATGCCCTAAATAATGATAAAAATGACCGCAAAATCAAATATTGCCAAAAAATGCAAAATAAAATTTCTTATTCCAATTGAAAAACACCTAAAACGTATTTATAACAAAACGAGCATCACACAGAAAGCTACGGAAAACAATGCAAAGTGCATCGAAATCCCAGCCCTAATAATAATCGAACGTAACCAAATTTGGTGTCGAAATCGGATGACTGTTAGATTAATATCATCGTTCAATATTAACACAGCTCGATTCCTGTTTTTTTTTTCATTCATTTTGGCCGTCTTTCCGTTCGAACGTCTGACACGACGGCTAATTTATAAATGCGTGCACGACACTACGGCGTATTTACATAAAGGCACGTGCCTACAGCGACATATTATGTTTAGGGGTGGCAAATTTTCAAAGGCCATTTTTTTGTTTATTGATTAGTGTTATAATCTGAGTATTGACTCTTCGGAGTTTTATATATATTTTTTTTTTTTTATTGCAAGTGTAATGTACATAACACACAACAGGTAGTAGAATTTCTACTTTGATTTTCGACATTAAAAATCGTGATTATATAATATAATAATCATCATTACCGGTCAACATAAGATGTATGAATATTTTATTGGCGGCTGTTTCACAAACATCTACAAAACGTATTAACTGTAAAAAAATACTGTTTAGGTTTTATCGCAAAATCAAAAATATTATTTTAAATAGGTTCCAAGTAAAAATTATAATAATAATTCTGAAATCATCGATTGCATCGATGTAAAATAATCATATAACATTTATTACCTATTTATGAAGTTTATTGCAATGTTGTTAAGTATTTATTATCATCAACAAGTTATTTTATTTTTATTACTTCTCTCACATCAATATTACGTTTCTAATTTATTTATATTTAAGTACATTAGGGTGGCAACTTTTCACGGGTCTACAAGTGGTAAACTTTTAAATACGCCCCTGACGACACAGTGACGTAACGCAATATTTTTCCGTTAGAGGGGTTAACAGTAAAAAATTATTTTTTCCAGTGTCATTTGATTTGAATTCCATATTTTATATGCAAAATATTTATTTTCACCCTATAGTAAAATGTCAAGATAGCATATTCTTTCCCCTTCCCCCCACTAAAATACTCCAGTGAGCGAGTTTATACGTATTAGATATTATATGGTCGTAAAACTAAAAATTATCGCTGTTGTGTGAAAATAACTAAAAGTTCGCAATATTTTCATATTTCTACATTCAATGAAGGTAAATTTGTTTGATAATTTTATCGAATACTATAAGATAGCAGAAAAATTCCACAAAAAATTGTCTATTTGTTTAATTTTTAGGATCATTATTTTGGATTTATTGCTAAATTAATAATATTATTTTACCGATATAGTAGTAGGTTATCAAAAAAATTTCGAAAATATCATTTGAATGGCAATCTATGATTGATAGAAAGATATAGATTAGATATAGATATAGATATAGATTGATATATGATTGATAGAAATGAGACATTATTAAACTTTACCTATTTAAAAATGTTTTCAAAGAAGAACAAAACACACAAATATATATGTGTAATCTAACTAACTTAAACTTTTATTTTTATACAAAATAGAATATAATACGGGCCGATGGATAGGGCTTCAGTCCCTTGCCCCCCCCCCATCTGCGTACACCACTGCGCGCACAAAATATATACAAAGTAACATTTTGTTCAGACTTTGTTTTGAAGATTCAAAATATACGATTTAAAATTACGGAATATGTAAATTGAACCTATATTTATTTATTTACCAAAACAACTTCAAAAGACCTCATGCTTAAAGAAACATTAAGTTTAATAAATTTCAAATTTACTGGTGGGTTTTAATGCTTGGAAAATGGAGCATTAGAATATTATTATTATTTTTTTTTTCACTGCCCATATTTGTCATAAGTCAACTGCACGATCTAGATATTATGCTGCCCGTCAGAATAATGGCTGATTTTGTTAAAATAATTGCAAACGCACATCGTGTAACCTACCGCTTTTATGCGATAAGTCAACACACCTATTCAATTTATCATCACACTACATTATGCTATTTCTCTTCATGAGATATAAAAGTAAGGGAGATTGATAAGGTCTTCAATCATTTGTATGTATCATACTAACTAAGTGACTTAGATAGCATTTTTTTTTTTAATTCCAGTATTACCTACATTTATAAACAGTCTATGGAGTTAACGGATAAATACGTTATTTTTATACAAAACAGTCTATAATAGTCAATAAAATACATGGTCTTTAAGCCGATTGATGCCCCATTAAAATGAAAAACAACCGTGTTTTTATAATTTTTACGATAATTTTTATTTTCTATTACTTCTATTATGACTCACAGCGATTAAATGAAGTAAAAAATAAAAGCACTCAACAGATTAGTACCTTCTGATAATTTATACAATTTTAAAAACAAATGCAACTATAATACACATTTTAAGAATAGTTATGACCTTTTAAATCCCATCCATTTTTATCAAAACCATAAATTATTTTAAAAATTTAATAAAGACAAAAACATTTTTGTTGCGTTAATGTTAGGTACTGAAGTAAAAGCAGACATGTTGTTTTTATAATGAATCGTTGTATACCTTGCAACTACCAAGTAGTTTAGTATATATCTACATTGTACATGTGTGTTTTGCGTGTGTAAAATTTAATAATAAAAAAGTTTGAATAAATAAACAAAGTCTAATTTAAGTTGACTACACTAAAACCATTCTCTGCCGAGTCTGCTGTTTTACTTGACTCAGTTTAATATTATATTGCGCATAATTTAATAATATATAAATAAAAACGGAATTGTTGAAAAATCTCAGTTTTTATTTCTAATTTTATTTTTTATACAATTCTGTATCCGTACCAATGAAAAATAATGAAATTGAAACTTAAAAAGCAAATCCAAATATCAAGAAATGGTTTGTGTAAAACAGAAGTGATGTACGAAATACCATATCTGAATATATGTATATATATAACAAATAATGAGTGAAACGGTTTAGGGTTGCAGAAATTAGATTGAAAAGTTTTAAACAATGAAGCAATACTGCGACAACTAACTTTCATTGTTAAAGTTGAATCTCATAAGCGAGGAGAGGAAAGTGAATTAAAAAGCCACAGCGTAAAATGAATAATTTTTAAATCACACTCACTAACAGTATTAACTGAATATTATCAGTAATGTATTAAAAGTCCCATCAACATCTTTCTATACTACCCATTTATATAGTTTTTTAATAAAATATATATTATTTATTTTATATGTATCTGTTACGGCCACGCCCTGATTAAAATTTTGACCGGCATAACGATATTGTTTTCGTATAAATAACACGAATTTGATGCAGTATTGTAATTACCTGTTAGAATTCCAAAAATTAATTTTATGTTCTTAACAATAGTTGAAATTATATTAATTAACTTAATGAAAAAAAAAAATGTTTTCGAAAAATCAGACTGTCCTAGTTTGGAGTAAAACAACATTGTGTTTTTCTTGAACTCGATTTGTAAGTTACAAAATTGTTTTTAGGGTTGTGGCTTCGGTTTCAGACCCGTAATCATGATTTTTTGAGTAACCTAGGTGCTAAACCCAGTTTTTGTCGTTTGAATTTATACCTCGAAATCAGCAGTTTGAATGAAGGGGAGAACTTTTGAAATAAATGATAATTCCATATAATATGTAGTACGCAGGGTAATTTCCAGTAAGCTTGAATTATGACCTATATAGAATGATTTATTATGCATGATGTATTGTATTTATGTGAACTTTGGTTATAAATGTATATTATAAATAGATAAATGGAATTTAGGTTTTTAAATGATTTAAATAGTATTATTGATCATAACAATCAAGTGCGTTGCGAAGTATTTCATGAAATATTACTAAATTTATTATTATTGTAATTTAAATAATATTTCTTCATGACAAATACATAAATGTCATAATAATTTCAATCATTATATTTACTCAGTAAAATACTCAGTATTAAATTAATAAATATAAACAACAATGGGCAAAAAGCCCAATATTTTGGCTACCCACTAAAAAGTTTTTTCTATGGTTTTTTGAACTACCCAATTAATTAACTAAATTTGCTATAAATTAAATAACTTAAATTGTTTAAACCGTTTTAGTAGAACTTAATGTATTTCTATAGCTTATTTTTGATACAGTTAAATTTGTTTATTACATCATTTTTAGGAAAAGATAATTATCTCGAGTCTGTGGTATTTTAATCATGATTTAGTATATGAATATCATTATTTACAACTGTTATTTCCGTAAGTAACTTGTTCATTTTCACAGCATTCGATTAAAATCCTACTTTTGAATTAAACTACATAATCTCTTATTTTTTTTATTTTCATTAACTTCCTTACTTTCCTACTACTGCCTTTAAAGAATGTTAATAATAATAAATTACTCAAACATTATTGTTGTATGTATTAATATTTTCAAACAAATCCTATAAAAAACATAAAAGATGACTTTAATCTTAAAAGGTATATTAAAACATCAAAAGCAGTGAATAAAAAAAACAAGTTATCTGATGAGTTTTAGGATATGTATACAAAATTGGAAATGCGTGACTAGTTAGAGCACTATTTTGACCTCTGATAATATTATGTGTGTTTCATCTTAGAAGCTAAGATCTTAAGATTTAATAATATTAAAGTACAAAACGTTTTCAAGACATTCATAAAAATTATTGAGTTAAGTTAATACGAAATTAATAACTTTCTATATAATTTAAATTTAAAATTATTATAAAAATGAACGATAAAGAAAAATTACATTTTCTGAACTTTGTCGATTTAAAAGGCAAATGTAAAATACGAGTTCATTAAAATATTTTACGTGAACTATCGAAAATATTTTAGTAATAAGGAAAACTACAGGAAGTCTGTAGATTTTAATATTTTACCAAACACAATCATATTTCAATATTTAAAAATTAGTAATTTTAATGACCAAGAATATCTAAAAAAGAAAATATATTATCTTGCGTGTAAAAAAAATATATCGGTAGAATAGTAGGAGTAGGAGACAAAAATAAATAGAAGCGTTTACCCATACAATCATATTGTGTTTTGTTCTATAAATTACTACCAATGATTGGTCAACAAGTGCAGAAGTGGTTTACTTTCCGAGTTTTGTCCCTCTTCAATTAACACCAAAGTTTAATGATGCGGCTTTTGTTTGTTAATTCATAATAATTGATGATTTTTATTGTTCATAAACCCTTAACTGAATTGGCTTTTGAATTCTGGATATCAACTCCAGGCTTAACCATTGCTCTTTTATTTTATCAAGCTCAGAATACTTTATGCACAATAATTCGATAGTCTTCTTGATTAAAGTGTATAAAATAAGAATTTAAATTGAGATTTTTCTTTTATGGTTTTTTTTCTTTTTTATATTGTCTATATAATATTGTATTTTCTTGTGATTTACTTTATCTAAAAACAAGTATGTATCATACAAATAATAGAAAATTTTAATTTTGTTATATTTTAAACATTTCTTTAAAACTATTTGCTAGCTAAAGTAAAATGAAAAAAAAAAATAATGTTGGTTCTCTTTGAAAGATTTGTACGGAAAGTTTCCTAACAATAATGGTACACTGAAAGAATATATTAGTGTGTTTTAGAAAATTGCTTCCATATTGTTTTATATCGTATTTTTATTTCGTAATTTAAAAACACATGTGTCTGTGACGATGTAATAAATCCACATGATATATTTATTATTATATTTTTTTTTTTTCATATAGAACTTTTCCACTATCGAAAAATACTTAATTAACAAGATAAAGGCTTTTCGTGTTCAATAAAATTTAACTTCTCAAAGTTATATTTACTTAAGGCTAAAGTGAATTATGTTTGTATTTGTTCAACACGGAGACCTTTTCAAACTTCATTATGGAATTCAAAAGTGCACTATATATTTTTTCTTCACTTAATAAAAAAAAAAAAAAAAATTCAATAAGTTTCGATCAATCTATTAAATTTACGACTACGTGAGATGAGTCTCTTTCGTTTTTTTACGCGGCGCCCATAGAATACATTGAATGTATTCAGTAACGGGAAAAGTGCACCACGTTAGAGCCAGCCGAATTAAGGGTGGGACTAAGAGGGCCATTATATTCCAGGACCCAAAAGAAAAAGGTAACCTGTGGAAGATACGGATGACCCTTTTCTCGGTTTGCTTATACTAAATGCTAATACTTAACACTTAAAGTCTTAGAGTTGAGGTAACAGAATCTAGTAAACATTTTGGCCATTCCGTTTTTCTTTAAATCGTCATGTTCGAATCGTTTAATATAATAATATCGTAAATTGTATACACTTTATTCTAAAGCTCACTCAAGTCCACGAATAAAAGTTGGATACAAACAGTGTTGAAATTACTTAGATAAATAACTTTTTACATTTATATTATTTTAAGTTAAGAAGGCCTAAGTAGAAAAATTTCAGAAATTACAAAGTAATTCTATTACTTTGCATAGTGTAAAGAACTTGCATTTACAAATATTTTATTTTATTATTATAGTGTTTAGAAAACAAATGAAAATAAATTTTATTATCAAATTTAGAATTTTAAAATATTATTTTTAATTTTATTTCGTTGTTTTTGTAACCGATAAACATTCTCATACAGTAAAGAGATAATATTTTTAAATAATAGTAATTTTAGAAGTAGCAAAACGAAAAAAATAATTTTGGAGTAGCAGAGAAACCCTTGGATACCTCTTAGTGATGTCCGTTGTGAAAATGAATTAAAAACTTTGAGTGATTTTTTTCTAGATAAAATTCTTGTTCAATTGTCTCTATTAAAGTATATATATATAAATATAAAAAAAATTTTTTATTCATCTTTATTTCCATCATAGAATTTATTTATAGTTGATCTTTATCTAGCTAAATATTTAGTTATGTGGTTATACATAACACTGGGTACACATACGGCACCACAAAATATGAACAACGTATCATATTCGATAATATTCTTATCGGATCGTTTATAACTTCCAGACCAGACTTAAAATAATATGCATTTACACGGGTCCCACAAACAATGTTTTATTGTGCTCGGGTGCTATCTCGGTTCGTTTATGATTAAGCAGACAAAAAAAAAAAAAAAAAATCGTGTATATCCTGTAGAATACTGCACACGGGGAGTAGCGGAACAGTTATGGTGGTTATACAATAGTACACACATGGCACTCGAGGATTTAAAACGATTTATTTATTATTTTTTGCTTATCAAAGGTTAATTAAGGCCACCGAATTTTGTTTTAATCCCGGGCCACGTTTTTCGTTAATCCTGCCGCATGGCCCGTGTTCCTATATCATACTGTTACAACACCGTAATAATAATGTAAAAAGAGCAGTGGTTCTTAACCGTTTTCGAATGACGGAACACTTAACATTTTTTAAGATTTTCACGGAATACGATGATTTTTCATGGTTATACACGTCTTATAAATTGACCAATGGTCGGGTTTGGATAAACATTTTAGGAAGTAACATGATTTTTTTTTTTTGCTTCACTCAACCCATCTAATAATATTAATCTTATGCAATTTATGGAAAATATGTGGGGCTTCGAATAGATTTTGGGGGCTATGCCTTCTGATTTCCGCCAATGTGTCTTATACTGTTGTGTGTTTTTTTTTGAAGTTGATAAAAATCAAAATGTTAAGTCCATGACACTAGAAATGTCGTTTGTCTTATACATATTTTTTCCCGTAGAGTTTAAATTTTTGAAAAAAAAACTTGATACATACCGTCTCGCGGGTGGTGTCCAACCGCCGTCCGTCCATCCACCACGTGAGCTTGGCCGGCGGACGCGACCCGTAGGCGCGGCACGGCAATTCGTATTTCCTGCCGGCCGTCAACGGCTGCAGCTGCCGGTGTTCCCGGATCCCTCCGGTATGGGCGCCCGCACGGTCTTCGTCGTCCGCGTCCGCGGATAACGGCGTCATTTTCGCCGAGGATTGGATGAACGGCGGTGGCTGCGGGTCTTCCTCGATGCCGCCGCCGAAGCGTCCGTTGCCGCCGGCGATCGGCAAGATCTGCACCGTGAGCGGCGGGACTGCGGGCGGGGGAAAAAAATATACCGTTATGGGGGTGAAATCGGTAGCAAAAAAATAAAAAAAATATATACGAAATACGAGTGTGCGTGTGTGCGTGTGTGCGTGTGTATATATATACGGGAAATTAATGCGAGAAGGATTTCCAATCCCGTGTGCGTGCGGCGGCGGCGAGTTTTTGAAGCGGACGCGCAATAAATCGTCCGCGCACGACATCGCACCCGACGGGTACGGGTGCGCCTTCCGGGCGCACAGTCGAACGGTCAGACTCAAAAATCGAAATAGAAAAAGAAAAAAAAAAACTAACAGAAAAAAAAAACTCGATTTCCGGCGCGCAGAGCTCTATTTATACGTTTATACCCCCCCTCCCCCAGTGTACGTCGACGACGACTACGACTACGACGTCGACGGCGGTAGGTGCACGCGATATAAATCGCGGCGTAACCTCCGGCCGTGTATCGCGTACGAAAAAAAAAAACTGTGCGTGTGCGGGCGGACGTCAAGAAGTTTACGTTTCGCACACATACGTTGATACGTATATACATCTATATATATATATATATATATATGTATATAACATAAAGGTATATGATGCGGACCGGCGTGGGGGAGGAGGGGTCGGGTTCGGACGTTCGTGTTTTTGCCCCGCGCGCCGGCGAGCTTTCGGGGGGTCGCCGATTAATTTCGATTGGCCGTGACCGGCGGCGCGGCGGACGGACGCACCACGCCACGCGGTCCACTCGCAAGCAGTATAACCGGCGAGCACGGCGGCGTTACGGTTACGGCCGCGGCGGCGGCGTTGGCAAGTGGCGGCGGTGGTCTCACAGCCACGTGAAAAATGGTGACACGAACAACGACCCCGTCGCAGCAGTCGTCGTCGACGCCGCCGCCGCCGATGGTGTGCTCTCCGACGACGTGTACGCGAAATATTATATGGCACGTTCATATACACACACACACACACGAGCGCACGCATCGTACCCGAGAGAGGAGTGTGTTGGAATTTTTGTGTTTATGTTTGCGTGTGTGTTTATATATATATATATATTGTATATACCGAATGTTTTTGCCTACGTGTAATTAAAAACGACGTGTCGCTAGGCGGTGTAGTGTACTGTGCCAATTAATTACTCTGCGCTACACGTACGCATATACATATATATATATATATATAGATATATACGTATATGACTCTCGTGCGTACATATATTATAATATACTTTATGTGTGTATGACCCATAGCGCAGCCAGAGTTGCGGGTGGTCAATTGTTTTTGGGGATGTGTGTGTGATGGTGTAGTGGCGAGTAGTTAGGACTGTATATGGATGTGCACGCGAAGCTATAATCAGAGACTGGCGGCGTCCGTGTCCACTGTTGGAAAACTGTAGCTGTCAAGTACACAAGCGTACACGCTCGCACACACGCGAGAACACGCGCGCACGCGCGCTCGCTCGCTCACACTTTCGGCACTCGGCTCTGGTAATTAACGAGAGGCGCACACGGGCCGAGAGAGAGAGAGAGAGAGTAAGAGAGAGAGAGCGCACGAGAGATGGGGTGGCGAGGGCGTGGAGACAAAAAGAGAACGGGATAGAATATTATAATATTATTACATGTGTATTGTTCGAAACATGACGGCTATTATTGTTATGATTATTCTGTAGATTTCGGTATTACTGCGGGATTTTCGCGAGTTTAATAATATGGAATCAGTGTTGAATTCGAAATATTTTTTGCGTGGGGGAGAGGACAATTTATTTCCGTGGGGACGCCGACGAAAATTACCGTCGATTTAAAATACGCGCTAATAGAGTTTTTGTACGATTTCCATTGTTTTTGCTGTTCGGGCGCGCGACATTAAACCAATATGCTCGATTTCGACGGGGTCAGAGGCGAGAGCGGTGAAAAACGACTACTATGTAGTTAGTGTTCGTAGGTACCTGCACTCGGATCCGACAAATTGTTATTTACAATCGGCTATTTCGCATGTGACGTTTGTTGGCGCAACGGGGTAACAAAAAAAAAAAAAAAACAAAGCGATCGCGCATCCGTTAAAACGTTCAAGTGTTTTACACTCACAGTTCATGTCCACGTGCACGACGGCCGTGAGTGACGATTGACGTTGTCTCAGCGTCCACCGACTGGGATCTACTTCTCCGGCCGTGTTTTGTTTCTCGACGTTTGTGTCGATCTTGCTGCTGCCGCTGTTGGTCACGATGATCGAATATTCGTCGTCGTCGTAAAAGTAATTCCACGCTCGACAAGTGAGTTCGGTGTGCAAATCGCTGCGTGTCAACCCTGTCAAAGTCAAATCTACCTCTATAACTCCTTCCGAGTTGTCGCCTCCGGTGGAAGTGGATGAACTCGATGTAACTGTTGCCGTTGCATAACCATCAGTGACAGTCATCTCCTGTTGTTGACCGCCGCCATTGACGTCGTCGGGATCGTCCGTGTGCGGTTTTAATAACCGATTATCCCGGAACCACGCTACACGGGGTCTGGGTTTGCCTGTCAAATAAAATATGCGGGTTAAAATAAAATCGAGAATAAAATTATTGGCCCTCGCCGAATCATTATTTTACACTTAGTGCGTTTGTACATAAATCAGAATTTCGTGAAATATTAAACCGTTTAAATCTAACTAAACGATAGGTAGGAACAGCTAAATGACGTGCCATTGCTGTAAGCAGATTAAATAATTGTATCATTGATTCACTCGAATGTTGGCGTGTTCATATGTTACAACGGTGTAGATACATTGTTACTGTTATAATGGCATAATCGAATATGCGAACGGCGAGACCGAGATTATATGAATATATAAAACGTATTATTGAAATCCCTATTAATTTATCAAATCAAATTTACAACACACTCCGTTGCAGGAACACGTAATACAATTAATTAAACATTACAAGATAATTTTTATTTTGGTTCTTTCAAACATAGCCTGTACAATGTGAATTTAACTTGATAAATATATATATATATTCATTATTTATCCAATCAACTCCTCGATTTTTTTAATAAACTACTGTTACGTTGTTTATGTTAATTTTTTGAGTAACTGAAATATACAAACTATGATCGAATTATTGTTGGGTTTATGTTAGTTTTTAAACTTTAAGTAACTATTCATATTGCATACGAATCGATTTCTAGGAATTTTAAATTAATATTATGCAGTGATGTCGAATTAAAATTAAAATCTAAGACGAAATATTTATAATTACAAATAGTATTTAAGAAAAAACAGCACGAGATAAAAAACAATTTTACATTAAGAAAAATCACTGTAATTACAAATAATTTTTTTTAATTCTGAACAAAGTAAAAAAGCTTATGTTTTTACAAGGATGTTTATTTTTTAGAATCTGAACGTTGTGAAGAAGTTTATGTTTTTACATTGATGTTTATTTATTTATTTTTTCTTTTTGGAAACACTTTTTTGTATAAAAATACTTGTCCCGAAGTTTCGATCAATAACTTTATAGATCCGAAATCGAACCCAAATGGTACTTTAAAGAGGTAATTTTTCCAATTTTTCAATACTTTTTCCTAAAACGGGGAAAAACTGTCGAAAAATTGATCAAAAACGGCAAAATATGCAATTACCGGAATTTCCGTAAAATTGAAAATTACTTTTTGACATAACTTCTAAACTAATGCAGCTAGGGACTTGAAACTTTCACTAACCACTTAAAATAGTTCCGAAAACATTTCATAAAAATTTAAAGAAAATTTAATCAATTTTAAGTTAAGTACAGCATTTTTAAAATTTCGGAAATTTCTTATTTTTTTTAAAAATTCAATACACCCGTCAAGAGAATACTTCCCGACGCACGAAGAACACCGCAACGAGCGAAGTACACACTTTTTTTAATTTATACCACATCAATAATAGCCAAGTTAAATATCCTACTAATACGTATCTTGCATTAATGAAGATTTATTGACATTTTTATTTTAATTATACAGATTACGTAATTAACTTTACAGTAAGTTATATACAGTTTCTACAAAAGTATTGAGTTTTTATATAGGAAACCTATCTAATATATTGGAAAACTGAATACAATAATTTGAATCGTGATCGACCGTAAAGACGTCTGTAGGGTTCAAAACTCGTTTTATAAGAGTTCACTGTCAACATAAATTAAATTTCATATGTACCCTCTATAGATCAGGAATTTCTTTCTGCATGATACTGACTACTTTGTAAAAGTCATCATGTCATATATATATGTTATGTGATTCCCTGAAAAATGTAGAAAAAAAACGGCATATCCATTTTTGAGGTAGGTAATCGATTTTAGTTATTTTACTGTAACCCTAAAAAATATAGTCCTAAAAAACTTGACACTTTGGAAAATAAATTATCCTATTCTCGTACAGACTAGATAGAATCAAAAAATATAGCCACTCTTGATAATACACGTATATTCTTACAATTTTACAATATTTCTATATTGTAAAATTGTTGTTTTTTATAGATTATAATCTCATATGTTTGGAAATATATATATATATATATATATATATTTTTGATGACCTAAAAAATACGGTAAGAGCTTAATGGTGGGTGTAAAGCATCTTATACCGACCATTTATACGATACCTGGTTTACGATATTAGTTTTGTCTTTATTATTTAGAACTTCAAAGCAATGATAATAATTGAATCTGAACAAAGCCTTTTACTAGTTCTTTAGAGAATAAAAGTAACCCTAAGATAAATAAAATTATTGATAATTCGATAAAAATTTTATTCATATTTGTTTTGGAATAGTAACAGAATAATCAAAATCGATTGCATTATTCATGAAAAATTATCTATTTTGACATTTAACGCACATGTAAACAGAAATCAATCAGACAAAAATGTTTTTAAAATGAAAAAGTATATGACCTACATTCGAGTTAAACATGTGCAAAAAATATTCAACTGTTAAAACAAAAAATTGCAAATGTTATGTAATAATAATAAAAAGAAATCTCCATTTTTTTTAATAATAACAATCAAGGTTTAAGGGTCATTTGAACAGTAATTCTAACTTTAAACGCGTATAGGATATAATTCGTACAGATAGTTTTTAAAAAATCTTTTAGTAAATAAAAAGCATTACGGATTTAAATTATACGATTATATTAAATAAAAAAACGAGATGCCTATTTTTAATGTTATATATTCAGCTCGAATGCGTTCGAGTCGAAAACGTAATGAAATTCTATTCTGATATATGTCTAAAAATGTAACATATTGTGTAAAGAAAATGTCCCCCACGGAAACCGAGGTTTTGGTATTCTTTTTTTTTTCCTTCCGATTTCATAGATGACAATAATACTCGTGTGTGTGTAATAGCAATCGCGTAGGCGCCGAGGTCTGCATACCGAGAAACGATTAGATGACGCTAATGATCAGTAATGTTTTCCGTCGGAGACAAGCCGTCGCGCGTACGTTTATTCCGTGTGTTATTACGTGTACTGCATACACACAGTTATCGCAATCACGCCAGTTAGTGGAATTTTTTTTTTTTTTTTATCGCCACGATCATATCGTTAGTCGTCAACAACTGTATTACCCGCCATTGGCTTCAGTTATCGCCTCCCTACTGTGCTTTCGCTCGGACATAAAATCGTGTATGTCATTTCAACTTTTTTTTAATAAGTAGGCCAAAGCGTTTTATCAATATAATGTTTTCGTAATTTTTCACCCGACTATAGGTGCACAATGCCAGAAAAAAGATTCGAAAAAAGTTCGAAGTACCTATAAAAAACAAATAAGGCTTCTAAAAACTTTGATTGCTTCGCTTCCAAAATAACCGGCCCGACAATTTATTCCAATGTAATTTATATTTAACACGACTGTGAATTTGATATGTATTTGCGTGTTGGCATTGTTTGACTTTGGCATAAGTTTATTTAAAATACTAATTGACAGAATAAACTGTGAGGTTAACTTACCTTTTTCATATTTTGATAAATAAAACGGTTATCATTTTTATAATTCGCGACTTATGAAGTTATTATTTATAATAAAATGTTTAAAGGTTAATACTCAATAATAAAATAAAAATCCTATTATATATAGCTATATAAAAATAAAATAATAAATAAAAATCAATATGTAGTACTATATTTTAAACAATCTTTCTTATTATATTTTCAATGTTAAACACCATTTTTTTTAAATTTCTATATTATACTTCTTATTTAAATCTTTTTCTTCTCATTGACTTTATTTTCTTAACCTGATTATTTTTGCAATCGAAACCGGTCGTTAATGAAAAAAAAAAAAATTATAACACTCGTGGCAAAGTTTATTTATTTTATGTATTATATAATATATTATAGTGTAATAACTATACATTGATTTTTATTTATTATTTATTTATTTTATTTTATTTTTATTAAAACAATTAAAAAGAAAAAAGTTATTAAGGTACTTTATAATGATCAATATTTAGGTAATTTACAATAAAATAATGATTATTATAATTTCGTTAGGTCATTAATTATTTTAATATCAAATAACAAATATTATCTTTTTCTCTACTGTATAACAATATGTGAAACCTATAGGGCATAGGCCATTACAAATGTAGAGTCATAATCATTACTTATCCGGCAACACCACAAATAACTCACCTGTATAAAATATAATACGTAGTATGCCTTCATTGGTATACTAATATACATGTATATACATTGTTCACGCTCTCGATAGGAAATAGCAGTAGATACCTTTGTTTGTATAACTTATCTTATGTCATAAAATAAGTTTTACACCGAGAATATTGTCAAGTCTGTATATGATTACTGTAAATAATTTGTGAAAATCTCAAATTTCTAAGTATCAATATTTTTGATGTTACGATTAAATAACTAAAATTGATTTCATTAAAATATCTAGTCACCAGTTCACTCTAACTTTCGGTAGTTTATCCTTGGCTGGGAAAAATCATTGAGAATTTCGGAAAGTGAACATTTTAAACTACAAAGTAGAAGACATTTCTGACCTCTAAAAGGAATGAACGGAACGTATGGACCACTTTCACTACCCGAAAACGCGATAATGGACGTATATATATATATATATATATATATATAAAAAAAAAAGAAGAAAAAATACTCTTCATTCTAAAACCAATAACACATGGTTGGCTTCGCTCGGAATCTAAACTTAATTATAAACGCCGTACCAGTTTATCGAGCTTCACTCGGAATCATTTTCTAGAATGTAATGATTTATCATTGATTTCAATTTAAAATAATAATGCACCACCGCTCTCTCTTGCCGAGTTCTCAACAACCCGATCATCTATCCGAATATACGTCCGTCAAAGTGACCTACCCAGGGTTCTTTATAACCTCTGATATATTTTTTCCTATTTCGGTTTCCTTCCTTTGAAATATCCCGTGTTTGCTATTCGTTGTTGCTCTATATCTTATAAAAACCGAATTATTTTATTCATTAAAAAAGTTCAAACAAAAATACTGTACGTTTCCATACTTTACTAGCAATATATACTCGTTTCAATTTTAAATAAACCTCCAATTTCGCATGAATAGATAAATGTGATTAATCGAATTATTCTTCTTCGCTTATTTTCCTTTTGATATGATGCAATTTCTCCTGATTTACTTTTAACTTAATGTGATATTAACATATTTAAATTATAACGTAACACGCACGAAATATTTTGTACAACGTTATGTTCCAACAAAAATGTCAGGGATTATAATAGTCTTATGTAATCCTCTTAATGTTTGTAACATTAAATTTGAATATGACTTTGTCGTGTGCATTATACCCCTTTATGCGACTGCGAGCCAATTAAATGAACCAATTAGGAACTGTGTACGGTGTTGTTGTTTTTTTTTTTTTTTTTAAGAAAATATGCTTAAACCGTTATAATACATCATAATGCGCGTGGCATTCGGGATTCGGAGTAACGCGAATAAATTGAAATGTCGTACTTTGTCATTCATGAGTTTAACCGCAATATGTATTCTAATACACCGGTACCGATAACGTTGCACGTGCACGACGTAAATACGACCCGAATCAACGGCGTATCTAATCAATATGCAGTATACGAAACACATACGCTGCACGGCGTACAGCTGCAGTTGTACATACATATTGTTATTGCTGCGTGATCCGACAATACGCGTGACATTAAAATAAAAAACAAAAAAAAAAAATGAATTAAATCTCAACAAGGACACCGTCGCCGCCGCCGCCATTTTGTAGGGCACTCAAATCATAAAATGTATTTATTATGTATAAACAAAATAACGAACGAATTGCTATTTCGTAATTTTTATACACGTGCAGGAGTGCGAACGCGAGGAGAACACCCTGAACGGGGTCGAGATTTTAGATTTGTTTACTCGGTTAAGAATATACAAGTATATGTATACGAACAAATGGGAGAATTGTTAACAAACCGACCTTCTTGTAGTAGTGGAGTCTTTTTTCTTTTTTTTTTCTCTCTCAAAGATAATTATTTCTCTTCGTCCGAAAGAACGAGCCAAGTGTGTAACGGGCCAGATGTCTCTCTCACTTACTCTCTCACTCTCTCTCACACACACACACACACACACACACACACACACACACACCGCGGAAAAGGATAATTGTTTTCGATGTGCGTGGCGTAGAGGGCTAAGTGTGTTTATGTGAAATGTGAATCTGTATATAGTGTGGCGCGGCCGCCAGCAGCTTTCCGCGTGCCGGGCGCTGAGCGTTGATCGTCGCCGTCGTCCATACTATCGTATTATACAATACACGTGCTGTGTTTATATTACGTATTAAAATAAGCCACAGCCACGATAAACATAATATTTTTTTTTTTTTTCATACATAAAATACACACTTGGTGACGGCGGCGACGCGTTGGGTGTATATTATAACGAAACGATGATAGAAATAAATAAATAATTACCTATATATACATGTGTGTGTGTGTGTGTGTGTATACACATTATTATTGTGAAAAGTCGGCTGCACGTACCGTCGTCTCGTCGCGTCGACGACGGGGGAATATTGGTGTGTGAGGGAGGGAGAGATACGGTTCGCATGTTATACTTGCGAGGGGCGGCGGCGGGACGGGGCGAGAGAGGGCTGATAATGTTTGCATACGCGACGGCCGATGTATACGTCGTATTGTATAAGGGCGCGTTTGGTCGTGACCGACGACTATACATACGTGGGCACAAAGACGGCCGCGAAGTGCGTCGTAACCCGTCGTCGTCGTCGTCGCGCCCGGTTGGCTTTTGTATATTATTCACGGACGTGTACAGTGTACACACCGCGCGGGTGTGTGGAAAAGGCGGCGTAAAAATGAATAAGCGCAAAAGATTATGCGGCGGCGGCGGCCGTATTGTAAAACGTTATAATATGTATGATAAACCGACCGGACGGCGACGCG
The DNA here is from genome assembly GCA_025469315.1 of Stegophylla sp. TES_Ste_2020. Taxonomy (NCBI): domain Eukaryota; kingdom Metazoa; phylum Arthropoda; class Insecta; order Hemiptera; family Aphididae; genus Stegophylla; species Stegophylla sp. TES_Ste_2020. Next base: position 21,499 of record JAIPRM010003694.1, read on the forward strand.
GCGGCGTGTAATATAATATGTATGTGCACAGGTACTTTTATGCCACCCCGTTCACCGGTGGCCGCGGGGGGAGCACAGGTGGTAGGGCGAAAGAAGCGAGCGGAGGGAGCAGCCGCCCCGTTATATCGTTATTATTAATATATATTTTTACAAAACGCGATAAATAACTTTCGGTAAACTATACCGATAAATTACTACTGTACCGTTGCGCCCCGCTCGCTCGTCGTAAACTCTGCGAGTCTGTAAATACTGTATATTATTATTATTATACATATATATATATATACACAGGGATGCGACGCCGCACAAGATGCGCAGCGCAGTAGCACCTGCGGAACGAAAATATTCGACTCCTCTCCTTAGAGATACGTAACGAGGACCGCGCTATATTAATATATATATATACAACTAACCTCCGTAAACGCGGCACCGGACTCGCACGTCCGATCCTTCAATGTAAGGTCCGACCACCGTGGTGGTGGTGGTGGTGGTGGTGGTGGTGCCGCCGACGCCGCCGGCAGACGCCTCTGACCCTCGATCGTTTTCGCTATTAACGCCGCTATCGCTGCCGTCTTGTCGCCGCAATAACTGTCGACCCGTGGCCAAGTCCATAATTTCCATACGATCCGGTGGCACTGTAACATAATAATAATAATAATAATAATACCATACGCACGGCTCCGAAAATTAATAGGCAATGTTGTTAAACAACACCGGGGCACATTGTGAATTAATTATTAACGGTCGTCGATTTGTATTCACGTCCCGTGTATACAACAAATCGATTTAATATTATAATAAATATATTATGATTATTATTATGATATACATTATTTATTATGTACCGGGTGGTGAATGGGGGGGGGTCATGGGTCGTCTCCTATTTATAGAGATAGTTAAAGTCGGTAATTTATCATGAGCAGCCACTACTCGGGTATTCTTTTCGCGTATTCCCATACTCTGAACTGTTTCGATTGACTAAACAGCGATAAAAAAAAAAAATAATAATAATAATAATAATATTATTATCGTGACCGAAGGGAAAGAGATATTCCGGATTCTGTTCACAAAACTCGGTGACTGCTGTTATAACTGCTGTAACAATTTACCATTCCGCCACTTCATCCCTCTGCACAACACCACCACCACCACCACCACCCCCTACGGTCTTTCGACGATTGTTATACATATATATATATATATTATTGTTTTATTGGGACGGTTTGCCTGGATTGGTAATGATTGTCGGGTTAGATAAGTAAATCGTCCTCGTCGAATGCCTCCCGGCCAATACCAATACTGCACCGCGGGCACGCACACACAAAGACGATTAATAATTTCGAAACTGCTAGTCGTGTCCAGTTACACAGGGTTTAATAGTAACGGACGTGCCCGGGGTACCGAACACGACGGTTGCGTGCTCCACTAGTAGTAGTAATTATTTTTGTACGTGCGGGGGGCTGCCGGCGCGCGCAAACACAGTGTCGTGTTCATTACCGCATTGTCACGATCATGGTAATCGTTTTACGGCGGCGGTAAACGGCGTTTTACCTACATACCACAATCGTCTACCGCCGCCGATGGCTATGGGGTGACAACAGAATTATACAAGTGCCATCTGTACGTCTATTAGATTTTTTATCATCATAATTTTTTATTAAAAACGTCGACCAGGTTAATTAGATTAAACTAATGGTGTTTGAAATTTTAAAATAAAAATCGTTATCTTTAGAAAAAAATCTCTTTTAAACTTCGTCGCGGCACCCGTGCGTATATTATAAACTTTTTTTTTTTTATTATCAAAATAAATATTGTTCGTTATTTCATTAAAACAGTTTTACATAACGAGTAATAAAATTTAAATAAATTTAAATATTTCAGGCGAAATAATAAATCATTAAAAAAAAAAAAATACTAATAAGTAGGTGGGTACAATAATTTAATGAAACATTTCAATTCGGAATATAAGACATATAAATCACAGTCGTACAAAAATATAAATGTTTAAAATAATAATAACACCGTCATTGGGTAGTTGGGAAGGTTACAGGACCGTGCCCAAAAACTTGAATTCAATGAACAGGGTCCATAACCAAATTTATGAACCCGATTGTTTATAATAGACAAAATCGAAGGATATTAAATGTGCCATTATATTCTGATTTATAGACGAAATCGATGTAGGTTTTATAACGTTGTGTAATATATCTCCTACATGAAATCTGAAACAACTATTTTCATTGCCTCTAAGTTTGATTCAGCCCCTCATATGATTAATTATATTATCTTGGTGGTCAAAAAGTCAATTTTCCGATTTACCAGGGTCAGAAAAAAATTTCAAAGGAATTGTAAAATTTGAGACCGTTTTCACAAAATTGAATTAAGCCATTTATTTTAATTTCAAAATCAACTGTTCTAGAAACTTCAAAGTTATCTAGTATCTTGTATATATCTATAAGTAAGAGTACTTATATATATAAATATAATAAAAAAAATTAGTTCCTTTTAGAAGTAGAATACATATAATTGAAAAAAAAAAAAAAAATTAGATTTGAAATAGTACTAAGAAACTGGTAAATTTAGAATGGTATTTCATTTTTCTTTTTTTATAGAAACACTTATATTTTTCTACTCGTAAGTACTCGAATCAGGAACGTTGGGCGATTTAACGAGTTAAAAGTTAAAATGGAGTTTTAAAGTTAAGTTAATTTTAATTAAGTTACTCAACACGTTACTATTTTTTCAAATTAACTATTAACTTACTAAGTTAATCTTTATCAGAACTTCACGTATTAACTTCAATTTAAAATTAAAGAAGATAATTCAAATACTATATTTATAGTTAGACCGACTTTAAACTATAATTGTACATGTTGGGATGAGCTTTGTTTTAAAAATCATACTGAGGCTAGATTTCTTGTTTACCCTTTATGAAAAACATATTAAAGTATAGCGAGTACTGTCAGTTTAGTAAAAATATTAATGGCGCTCTCCAATAATATAGGCATCTTAAAAGCTCGGATATATTTTTAAATTTATTTTCTCGCTAAGTAGAAATGCGTTTAACTGAGTTATGTCACTTTTCTCGAAGTAAACTTTTGACTAAAAAATATTAGTGACTTTAAATTTAACTTAATTTATATGATTTTACATTAATTTGGTATAACGGGTGAAAAAATTATTAAGTTTTCTCAGTATTGTGGATTATAAAGTTTAGCAAATTATATTTCCGGTAGACAATTCATTTTAGTTTAAACTGATTATTTTTCGAAATTCTTTTCAGTATTCCCAAAGTCTTGCTCATCATATGCAAGTCTAATAAATTAAATAAATAAATAAAAGAAAGTGATATTTTTCACTTTTAAATAACGATTTATTTTCAGTCAAACCTTAATAAATTTTTAATTTAAATTACGCTTTACGTTTTCTTTTACCAAAGGATTAACCATGTGTTTTACTATTTAAATAAAAAATATTATTGGAAATCAGCAAGATAAATAATTTTTACGAGCGTTTAAATTTATAATAATTACGGTTCAATTATTGTTTATATATTATATATATGAAATTATCATGAAAAGAAATCTTCGATATTTTAGATTCTGAATGAAGTGTGAAGAAGCTAGTGTTTTTACAATGATGTTTATTTTTTTTTTTATTTTTTTTTTCTGTGTACAACTTTTTGTATAGAAATACTTGTCCAAAAGTTTCGATCAATAACTTT
>JAIPRM010003695.1:0-18836 GCA_025469315.1 Stegophylla sp. TES_Ste_2020
CTTCGTTCAGAATCGTTTTACTGAAGAAATGATTTATCGTTTCTTTAAAATTTAATACTCCCGTCAAGAGAATACCACCCGTCGTGCGAAGTACACCCATCGTGCGAAGTATGTCCGGCTTTTTTTCTTTTGCTATAGCGTGTTGCTCGTCTCTACAGAAATTTGATTCATGAAATATAGAATCTAATGGCACAATTTTTATTTTCCATTTTTTGGCGAATTTTTTGATTTACGGTTAATTACGGTATTTTTTTAAATATTTTTGGTGCATTTTTTTAAATTTTTCATTCATCTTTTATTTTATTTTTGCTCTTATATTATTTGAAATACCTATCAGTATTGAGATATTATATACATGTCGACTGTAGGGCTACAGTCGACATGTATACTGTTTTACAGAGTAGTCAAAAAACAAAATTTTTAAAAAAGTAGAAATTCTACAAAATGGAATTTCTAAAATCTTCAAGAGTATTCTCAATTTTTGTTTTTTCAAGTTTATAAAATATAAATTACAAATGCTTAATGTCATTTTTACAGTAGTAGTTCAAGAATTTAGACAAAAAAAGAAATTTCACTAGATTATTCTTAAGAATACATAATTTTTTTTTTTGAGTGTATAATATGTAAAATTTGTATATTTTTAATGTCATTTTATGCATTTTTTTTAGTGCATTTTTTACATATTTTTAGGTCATCAAATTATAATACAATATAGACTGTCGAATTATTCTTAATTTAGAACCCATTGACTTATATATATTCTTAGTATAACAACAAAGCTGATAGTATATATTATTTCAATTCATTACAAGCCCAAAATAGAATGGATTGTTTTGATATTTTCGTATTATTTTATTCGTATCTTTAATTTAAAATTGAATATTTTAAAATATTGTTTGATAAATATTTATGGATTTAAAAACTATTCTTGGCACAATTATGTAGTTTTATAATTTTTATTAAATTTATAGCGTCCAATTTTTTCGAATAATTCGAATTTGATTATCAAAATCATTCGATTATTCCCATCACTAGTCATGAACACTAGATAGTGTTTGTAGTTTGTCTCTAGTGCCCACATTATGGTATGGTATTCAATACTTTTATTACTAAACTATTCTTTTTGATATTAATATCCTTTTAGTATTCAGTTAATTTTAAATAAAACATTTTAAAATACGATAAGCGAAAATTTTTTTTTTTTGTGGAAAATATTTTTAATACCTAAAAATAATACATTATTATTTTTAACCTCTTCATGCATGAAGGCATCATTTGATGCCATGTTATTAAATTGTTGCTAGGCATATAAATAATTATCGAATAGTTGCTGATAAATATAGTTTTATTTCTTGAATATTAGAACCGTTCATAACATCATGTAGGTTAATCATATAATTAATATTTAACATGATAACAATGATAACAAAAAATTATTTCTCAATGTTGATCGACACGAGTTTTTGTTGACTTAGATATTCGTTATTTTATTATTATAACAGTATATAATGCAAATAAAAAATAAAATAACGATTTATATATAATAAATATTGTAAATACATATAGTTTTGCTATAAATTTTCATTTATTTTCATCTGACATCGAAGAACAGAGGTGGCGTCATATGATGCCACTGTGCAGATTTGGATCACTAATATGTATGTAAATATATATTTTCACTATTTGATAAAAAGTATAATTTATTATTTAACTGATAATAATTATTATATACGAGCACATTACGGCTGTATATCTAATATCTTTTATTATTATTATTATTATTTATTTATTGGCAATAAATACATTTACATTAGATTATTATAACAATTAGAAAATTTCCGTTTTGACGCTGCCCCAAAAGCGTAGAGTTCGGAAAAAACAAACATTAATATCTAAATAAAAATTACACGAATGAATAAAAATAAAACAAAATAATATTAATACAATTTAACAATTAATACAATTTCATTTAAGTATACGAGTATTTAACAGACGTAAGCCATTTAAATTCCCGACGTTTAGCGTGGGTAGTGTAAAGATGAATAACATGAAAGTCATATGTTTATTTTAAGTATTAACCTTAATAGGGAATTTAATGTTATAGTTAGAGAATTTTAGGCGGTTTCGGATACATTTCCGCAAACTATGATAACAAAGTACATATTGAATTAGTGCCAAAAAAAAAAAAAAAAAAAACTGTACGCAGAATCTTTAAATTTAGTATATTATCTCTTAGTAATTTAAATTTATAAAATAAATTTCGTACAATACAAGTACACAATTCATATGTGATGTTCACCTTAAGTTTCTGTCAAATATCACCACCCCAAGGTATTTAATTGAATATACACGTTCAAGATTATCACAGTTACAAGTTGATGAAGATCTATCACGAGTTAAACTGTGTATAAAATAACGAATTATAAATTACACCTTCTAGATTCTGAACGAAGTGAAGAAGCTAGTGTTTTTACAATGATGTTTATTTTTTTATTTATTTATTTTTTTCTGGATACAACTTGGAAATACTTGTCCAAAAGTTTCTTTATGTTCTTATTGCACAGTGGTGGAAAAAAATCACGAACCGTTAGTAATAAATCACAAGCAGCGAGATTTTTATTTTTTTCTATTGCTCAAAAATGGAGTTTTTCACAACATACTTACAATTTTTAAGAATAATAACCAAACTTTTTCTTATACATAAATAAAATTAAAAAAAAAAAAAACTAAAATCCTCTTTTGAAAATTTTAAATTTTAATTTCACAATGGATGTTTGAAATTAACATTAATGGTGAAAAATATAATTAATATTACTTTGAAAATAAGTTAATTCAAGGACAAATCAATTAAGTTAAAAACTGAGTTAATATAAAATTGAAAATGGGAAGTTGAATCAAAAATAAAATTTTACTTGATTAAAAAAGGTACTAATTCATGAATATCGAGACTTGTTTTATTACTATTAACGACTTTTACTTCTTCAAAATCGATGATTTTGTGATAAAACTTCGTCCACCATTCGATATTTATTTTAATGGTCTCGATCGTCTGTTTGACAGACGTTTCGGTTCCATTCAAATACCTTTTGGATTTGTCGATAAACAACTGGAACTGTTATGGATAAAAAAAAAAAAAAAAAAAATCAATTTAAACTTGCGTTTTGTTCCAAAATCAGAATTTTCGAATACTGTACCTCATTTAGTTCGTTTTTCATTTTCATCTCAGAACCTATAGCGTCCAAATATTTACCAATGCGATCTCCGTAGGGATGGAGACTAATGAGAAAAATAAAAATGAAACACAATAAATTGATAATATATCAATCATAGGTATAATAAACCGACGGAGGAACCACTCACAATTTTGACATTTCTTTGATCTTGCTATACAAATATTCCTTTGCCACGTAATAACCCATGTCATTCATGGCCGAGGATTGAAACACAGCAACGGCGTCTTGCTTTCGGATAACTGCATGTTTACCGATAGTCCAGGTCAAATATCTGTACGATTATAAAGAGTCGACATTTATTATCATTTTCTAATTGATTCGTGATCGCTCACAGGGCTGTTCGATCGTTACAATTATTGATTTATGTCTCACGTTTTGTTAATAATTTACCAGTCTCGATTTTACTCACTTGTTGATTAATCTCTTAGATCACGTGCTTTCGAATAAGCATATTATAATGTATATAACTATTTTTATCTATACCAGTGGTTCTTAACGGGAGGTACTACTGCCCCCCCCTAAGGGCATTTTGGTCCTTCTGGGAACATAGGCGAACTCAGTATTTGATTTTTTTGGGGGGGGGGGCTTTGGTTCCAAACAATCTTTAAACATTTATTAAACTCCGCAAGTTTTTATTATGAACATTTTACCTAGGTACACTACGTATTTAGTAATGTTTATATTGTAATGTACCTATTACGTAAATTAATTACCTATTTATTAAATCCAAAAAGCGAAACATACTTCACACCACGGATATTCTTCGCTCTTCGGGTTAGTTACTCTTGGTGGGCGTGTAGAAATTTAAAGAAACGATAAATCATTTCTTCGATAGGAATATTCTGAACGCAGGAAGTTAATAATATTATAAAGAATAATAATATTCGTCATTTTCAACACGCTCACCAAGAGTATCTGACCCGAAGAGTGAAAAATATCCATGGTGCGAAGTATTTCCAGCTTTTTTCTCTTTACTTTACTTTTTTTTATCTAATAAATAAAAGGGAAAGAAAATTTGAAATGAGAAAAAAAAGTGTTAGAAAAATGTCCAAATTTTTTTTTTCACATTTTTAAAATTTTGTTGTGCTAAAAAGTTTCTCATATTATTGTCTAAGTTTAAATTTTCATAAAGTTTGGATCAAAAAATGATGGTTTCCGAGACTTTTTTGTCAAATTTTGTGTAGTTTAAAAAAAAAAAAATTGAAGAATTGAGAAATTCAAAGAATGACCTCTTTAAAGTACCAATTAGAGGCAAATCCGGTTTCAAAAAGTAACTGATCGAAACTTTTGGACAAATCTATACGAAAAAGTGCATACAGAAAAAAAATAAAGAAATAATAAACATCATTGTAAAAACACTTTTTTTTCAATTTCATTTCGTTCAGAATTTAAAATATAATAGCAGTATTTTGTAAAATTAAGAATTTAAAGTTCTTAAACATACACTAAAATACATTGTCGTTATCGTGTTAAAAATTTGAAATCAATATAATAATTTTACTAAATTAGTATTGGGGGGGCGGCTAATTAACTTATTGGGAGGGCTAATGCCCCCTGTGCCCACCCCTAAGTCCGCCTATGTCTGGGAGGCCGTATATTTGAGGGGGGCAGCGATCTTTTGACAAGAAATCAACCATTGATCACCAGACTTTTGTTACAATTAAAGGTGATCTGCGTTTAACTTAAACCGATATCGAACGAACCGGACGTCGCGCGTCGCAAAATTAGCAGCTACACATCAGACTAAGAGCAATCGCTGAAAAGGACGTGATGAAATATTCTTTTTTTCATCAAGAGTAACCTTTGTTGGAAAGTCGAGTAGAATAAAGCATTTATTATTCTCTCAAATATAATATGTTTTTAAAGTCATTTGCTAGATCTGGTTCTATTCATAGTATACCAAGTGTATCAAAAATGTATTGATTGTTTTTTTTTTTTTTTTTTTCTTTAAAGTATCAAACACCGGAGCCGTTCTCGACGCGTACTCTTGACAATCCAAAAGCCCTAATTGTTTTCTCGAAAACGAGTGCCCTCCCGCTTACCTGTATAGCAATCGCATCTCCTTAGTGCAGCCCAACGCCCAGAGGTATCTAGATTTCTCCAGCTCGACATTTGCATGTTTGTAACGTTCCAAGAAAAAATTCCATACTTTCTCGCCACCATATTTCACCGCTTGACAGTATATCGTCGACTTGTATTCTCCGGGCGGTCTAGATTTACGTATTATTCCATTAAAACTCGTATTAACCGTGAATTCATCCCCTATCCTCCCCCCGCCCCCTGGCAACTCACACATTGTTTTTGTCCGGGTCGAACCTTCGCATCCACTTATCGGACAACATCTTCATTTTTTCGATGCAATCCCTGAGCCCGAAATAGCAGGCTTGAGAGACCACGAGATCTTTAATACGCATCTTTTCAAAGTCATTGGGTTTGACCTCCATGTTGTGGAATTTTTTGTACAACGGTTTTAGCATACTTTGCATGTATACCTGTGGAAAATAAATGTGACGTTGGTACAATATCGGACGTGTTTGGAGTAAGATTTGACGTTTAGGAAATGACACACGTTACTCGGTGAAATTGCATGTTATTTATGAAATGTATGCAATTTATTTTTAATATAGCGCAAAAAACTGCAGAGGTCGGGAAAAAACGTTCACAAAGGGTAAGAAAAATTACGGCTTAGAGTCAGAGTTTTTGATCTAAATCTTCCCTATTCAAAAAGTAATTATTCTTGAGTTTACGGTTCACCACAAGATATTTATTTTTATTTTTTTTGATAAAAGACATACCTACTATACGTATAGATATTATGATAAGACTCTAGAACCGATGTTCGAATTGGAAAAATATCAGAACGATTTTCTTGGGCTTTCAATAAATAAGTGTCCCCTCAAACTATATTATAATTCATATACTATAAAAAGTAATTAGTAAGGGTGCTCTCAAAATTTCATAAAAAGTGTGAATAAAATTTAAATTAATATTTTAATATTTTTTTTTAATATTAAATACCCACTATTTCAACGCTGTTCTTGTGATCTCGTGGTTTAGGTATCAAATTCGAATGCAACAGTGCCGGGTTCAAATCTCACCCGGTATACTAAATATTTTGCACTTTTTTCAACCACGACTGACCAGTGCCGACACGATAAACTTTTATAGTATTAATCGTGTTATAATGAATTAATGTTGATTTACTATAATTTGAGCCAGTTTATTTTATATTATTATGATGTTTATATTTTATAGTGATTTGAAATTATTTATGGAATATTCATTAGATGTAAGGGATAATACATGAAAATCAATTTTCGTTTTTCGTATTAATGTTGTATGTTACAAAATAATTATTAGTTCAACACATGCAAGTTAACTGGTTCAAAACTGATTTTTAGAGTTGGAACTCCGCTCAGAATCGTTTTATTGAAGAACTGATTTATTATTATTATTATTTTATTTTTAATTTAACACGCCCACCAGAAGTGCCATGAACACCCCGAAGGTGCGGAGTACACATTTTTATATGATTTATTCGCCTATATCCAAAACGTGTAATATCACTGTGTCATGAGAATCGTCGTTACCTGTTATCCTTATAGGAGATGTTGACGATTCCTAGGCAACGATGTCGTTCTCTCGTCGTATGAGGAATCGTCATCATTTCCTGAACGACTAAACATTTCCAATAACGTGTATTATTGCCTAATATGTTCGCGTAATTATTTAATAAATACGCGAATACGTTTTTCTTTTTTTTCGCCTAACTACCTACCTTATACTCGTCGTTGTTCGGGGTCCTCTTCATTATTCTGGTGATCGGATTCAATCCGCGAATGGCCGCCATCCACGGAATGTACTCGTCTTCGTGTTTCAGATACGACAACAGTTTGAACGTTATCCCGTAGTCCAAGTGACCGGTTTGCGACAGGGCAAGCGCGTCATGGATCAACTGAGCGCGATTCAACGTGTGTATATTTTTGTAACGTTCGGTGTCGTTCAGCGTGCGAATGATGTTCAGCCAGTTTCTCTTGTCGTACATAACCCTGTACAGGCCTGGAAAACGAACGTGACACGACGCGACGGAACGTAGTTACCAAAATCAAATAAATCAGATCTTACCGGCCATTTGCACGTTGAAAATCACCCACGCTTCGTCTTTGTCCAGCGTCATCGTGTACTCGTTATTCTTGCAATTCAACCAAGTCTGCGCTTTTTTCGTACGGCTGAAGTCAACCTCTTTGGAAGACGTCATGGTCAACGGCACCCACCAACAACTCTTCGGTCCCGTCGCATTCGATTTGATCGTCAAAAACCGTTCCTGCGAAATCGAAATCATCGGAATCACGATCTCAAAACGCATATAATCAATTAAATAAACACGAGAGATGTACGAGAAGAGTGTGTTTACTCTCCTCTTAATGCCTTGGTGAGTGAGAGGATCGGATTCCTAGCAAACTTTTATGTTTGAAAGTAATTATTAATCAAGGCAAGAAATCAGGAGGTAGTTCCAATCTCTACTCACAGATTTTAACGTCAACAGCAATATCCCTTTCCATTTCGTTAAGCGAATGGCTTAATTAAAGTGTTTTCAAAAATAAACTTCAACAATGGAAATAGACAGTTTTAGAAATTCCACATCAAAAACTGCAAACGGTCTAATAAACACAAACTTCGAAATGATTGCCAACTGGAGGCTAACACGGTAAACGGCGGTAAAGAACCACAACCTTTTACGTAGCATATCATCAGGGCACCTACAGAGTTCAATCTACATCGAAATTTGTGTTGCACACCTAACTGAATACGCACTTTGCATGTCAGATGTGCAGACTGCTTTCACAAACGGGGCGTAAGGAGAGTTTCTTATTACTTACAAGACTTCGGAGTGGAGGAGCAGATGATATACCACATTGCTTTTGATAATGTCTTGTTCACTCCTATCGAGTACCTCAGAGTTGACTGTTTCACAACCTCTTTTACATTTATTAAATGTTGGAAAAACTAGAACTTAAATCTAATACCAATATACTGATTTCTTACCTTATTAATAATAATAGTCACTGTTACTCATACTTTTTAATATTCTATTTCATTTTCTATTATTACTTATATTAATTTATACTTGTCTGTTTTACAATCTATAGTCAAAGTTATCATATTATAATTATTAGTCTAATGCATGTAACCACAAACCATATGCTAAATAAAACAATACCTTAATGCTATAACTTAATATCCTGGATATTACTTGAATTTTTGGGAATCTTCGGGATCAGTAACTGTCGGAGATAAGTGTTATTACATATTGGTTTATGGATGTTTGGGCGAAATATGACATTAGGGAATCATTTTTTTCCACCAAATACGCTGCATCAACATTGTTTCGCGATCAATACCATCGTATTACGTACCTGTGATACGGTCACGGAACCAGAATCATAATCCCGGACGACTTTGACCACGGGATATCCGGTTTGCGACGTCCACGAGTCCATGATTTCTTTCAACGTCATGTTCTTGGGCAGACTGCCCACCCGGTGAGCCTCGTCCGTTAGCACGCTCCACAGGTCGTCTTGTTCCGCGTTGGCGAACTTGTATTTGTGGATGTAGTTCCTGATGCCTTGCTTGAACGTCTGCTCGTCCAGGAACAGATTGATCATGTGAAATAAATACCAGCTCTTCGAGTACGAGATCGTGTCGTAAATATGCTGTATTTCATCAGGGTTTTCGACAGGCACCGACAGGGGGTGTGAGGATTGCAACGAGTCCAGTTCCAGAACTCTAATGAAGTGTTCAGCCGTTTTCAGTTGGAACCAAGTCCATTTCGGATAAAACTGTAACGTGATTATCCGAATTTCATTACGGACAATTCGTTCGTTGTTACAAAAAAAAATGCTCTAAACTTTTAAAATGGCGTTTTACATTTTGAGTGGAGCAAAGAACCTAATGTTTTTACAGTAATGTTAATTGTTTTTTTTTTTTTTTTTTAATTTTTTGTATTTAATTTTTATTTGCACACGTTTTCATATAAAAGTACTTTTTGAAAATGTAAAAAGAAAAAATTTAGAAATTTTTTTCTACCATTGTTTTCTCATCGAAATGTTTTGTTCCTGTTTTCAGTGTGCTATAAAACTGACCGAGGACAAATGTGTGGTTAATACTATCAATTTGGCATTAATATTAATGGATATTATTAAAAAGTGTAACTAATGAATATGAAAGGTATATTATTTCTTATTGGTAAATAGAATATTTTCCAATAGCAATCGAATTAAATTACCTTTATTTATTTATTTTTTTCAAAAGCTAAAAAGAAAAATATTTGTGACTTTTTATATATTACTTACGTTTTTTTATTTTCTATTTATATTGACTTAAATTCACGGATTACAATAAATCGGTTGTCTTGGTGATAAATTATAATATTATTATTGTTATCGTGAAACTTACTTTGTCCAATGCCCGGGAGGCAACGTACGAGGCTAACCCTTCTTTCAACCACAAGTCCGTCCACCATTTCATGGTGATCATGTTACCGAACCACATGTGAGCGAGTCCGTGAGCGATAGTCTGGGCCACGTGACACGTGTCATCGTGCGAGGCCATTTTCGGATCGATCATCAACGCCGCTTCGCTAAAGTACAGAATATCAGGTGAAAAGAATAATGACGTGTGAAAAATAATCGCAAGATCAACCGGTGTTTAGACGACTAGGAAATTTGTGGCACATTTTTAATGTAATTTCTATATCAGGTGTGGTGGGCTCTCCACAATTTATAGGGTAAAACAATAAGGATTGAAAATTGAAATTACTTTCGTTATTTTGTTCCCCTCCGTTTTCGATTTGGGTCTTCACTGTCGGTAATTATTGTTGTTTTTCCGATTTTGATTTGGGTCTTGAATACCACTGGTATTCAAATCAAGTAGGTAACTGAATGCCGATTTCAAGGTCTGATAATTAATAATAAAATGATCTTAAACTGACCGATTTTGTACATTTCTCGTGGGGATTCCCCGGTTAGACGCGATCGCGAGATTCGGTATGATAATTATAATAATAATAATAGTAATATTTATTTACGGGTTAGATCCCTATATAGTGGTATAACAAAATATGTAATAAATAAAAACAGTAATAATGATACACACAGACTTAAAAATAATTTAAGTATTTATGTATAAGTAACAAAAACAAAAAACAAAAAAACATAATATAAATATACATAAAATGTGAAACAATTAGGAAAATAAATGGGGATGCTCATTGCCCAGGCGTATCATCCTGCAGTGTATCGGATATTATTCCGTCGTCCAGAGTTTGTTTTATGGATAGGTACAAAAAAAGGGGCAAGTGCTCGCGTTATAGAATGGGCAGGTATTTTAAAATTTAATTGGGAGAGCAGAGAAGGAGCATCAATACTTCGTTGCATCAAGCCTTTTAGGAATTCCAAGGAGGTAAGAGCAAGCTTCTGCAATACTGGATAGTAATCGTGCGGAGGATGATTGATGTTTAATATGAAAGACGCAGATGAGGACGAAAAACGTCTTTGGACACGTTCAATTAGGGCAGAGTCAACTGCCCGTGTAAGCGTCCCAAAGAACTGATGCGTATTCTAATAGCGACCCTTACGAGAGAGCAGTAGATTGCCTTGAGCGACCTTGTGAGTTTGAACTCTTCGGATAGTCGCATAACAAAGCTTAGAGTTTTGAGGGCTCTACAACGTATGTTGCAAAATAAATACGAAAAAAAAAAAAACACCGTTCACCTGAAAGCGACGAGGCCCCAGTTCTCCACGACACCGGCCGCGCATTCCCGTAAGCCGACCATGTCGATTTTGGAACTCGGGAATTTCTCGTCGAAATATCTCTCGTAGAATTCCAACGCCAACCGGCCCATCTTTTTTCCCGTTTCCGTCTGGACGACCGCTTCTTTTCTGGCTATTATTCGCAACTTCACGTTGACCGGTGACGCCACGTTGGACGCGGCGACGTACAGGTGTAAGTCGGACACCATGTACGCCACCAGATAAGTGGACATCGGCACGGACTCCTCGAACTCATCGACCGCGTAGTTCGGATCGGACGGGCTAACAAAACACACGGAACGGACACGGATTAGCACGTCGTCGTCTGGCGTGGACACAGTAAGAGCAGTGCCGTGGGGGGGGGTGGTCTTAGGGGCAAGCGCCCCGGGCGCATGGTTTAAAGGGATGGCGAAATTAGCTTTTATTACTTATAATTTTTATAATATTTCAAATTATTGATAAATAAAACAACACTAAAAAAAAAAAAAAAAAAAAAAAATGAGAATGTTATTTTGGACCATTACAAATTATTTCTGAACAAATTTCCGACTATGGTCGAGCAATAACAACAATAATAGTCGACCATCTTGTATTAAGTTTAGCTTTATAGTAAATTATCGTATTCTTTATCTCAAATATACTGCTGGTCGAGCACGCAGGGTGCGATAAGCTCGATTATTATATTTAATATCTACTGTTTAAACTGTTTTCACTGATTCGTTCTTTTAGTCTAGTGGTCTAGTCAAAATAGTACAGATGCGTCGGTACCTGGTTCAAACCTTAACTGCTATATTAATGTTTTTTTGCATTTTTTGCAACCGTGACTCACCAGAGGCGACACGATAAACATCAATACAAATTATAGTAGGTATGGCGAATTAATTTTATTTTACGTTCATGGGAGCCGCTTTAATTAATTTTATTATGACGTCCATATTTTATTGGTAATTTGAAAATATTCATTAGGTATAGGGGGACAAAATCAATTTTCGTTTTTCGTTAATGAAAGGTATGTAACAAAATTATATTCGGTTCAACATATAACCAGTACTTAATATTACTATTAACTACTTAATTTATTATTTAAAAGTAATGAATTGTACACGGCTTATTATATTATTAAATACTTACCAATTGTTTTACATACTGACAATTACTGTTAACTATTGTATATTAACTAAAGCTGGGGTCAGAATTGTTTTATCGAAGAAATGGTTTATCGTTTCTTTAAAATTCAACACACTCGTCTAGAGTATCCCACCTGAGGTACAAAGAATACCTATTGTGTCAAATATGTCTGGCTTTTTTATTATTCATCTTTATAAAATTCTTTAAATTATACTTATAGTGTTTCTTTTTTTTTTTTTTTTTTAAAAAGTTGTTACCTAAATTTAAGAATATTTAAGTTCAGCAGTTAATATTACAACTGATTATGAACAAATGAGTTTGGATAACACGTAAAAACGATTCAGATTCTTAAATTTGAAATAAGTGTTTATACTTGATACAACTTTTTGAGTTGAACGAAACGGATTAAATTCTGTATTCCAAAATGAAAATAATTAATACAACATAATAATATATTTTGAAGTATTAAAAAGAGGTAATTTCAATATTATTTTGGAGAGACAACACTAGTTCTGATTTTCAAAATGTCCGACCGTTTCATAAGTTTTCCATAAAAACAATGTATGTTTTTGGCGAGTTACCCTTTTGCATTCATAATATTATCATAACTGAATATAGCACTGAAGCTCGTACAGTCGACTTACTCGATCGAATTTTTAATCAATCGCATGTTACTGAACGATTTCAGTTCTTTTTTACGACGCAGTTTTACTTTGAAGGTGGCCTTCATCATGGGCTCGTCAAAACACGGGAACGCTCTCCTCGCGTTCGTCGGTTCGAATTTGGTAATGGCCAGCCACCTGCAAGACGAGAATAATTGTTTTTAAATGCAATATTATATTGGTTCGTACGAACGAAAATCGCGCCATAATAATTAAACCGGTACAAACGAGAATTGTGGGGGTGGGTGTGAAAGAATGCCATTATAATATACCGTGCAGCACTCGTTTGTTTACTGATAGTAAAATTAAAAGTGAGGAAGTAAAATTTTCGATTTCAATAGAAACGGCCGAATTATTAATTTTTAATTCAGTTCTCAAAGTAACACAAAACGTTTGGTACTTATTATAATTTTTGTTCAAACTAGTTTTAGGTAATTTTCGCGGTACTGAATGAAAATCGTTTTATATTAGGTATACAAAATCAGGGTTGGGATTTCTATGTCGAGTTCTTTTTTTTTTACACTAAAATAAATTCGATTTGAATTTTCAAGAATCGATAGTTTTTTCGCTGCTGATTTTTAGAGTAATTTAAAATCGTTATTTTTTTTAACAATTTGTATTGCACATTCGTTTAAATTTTGGGTCATTTTTGAGGGAATGATAACGATCAAATAGACATATTCTTCTCAAGCCATTTTTTTCGATAATTACTTTGAATTTTTTTTTAATATTTCTCAAGTCTTATTACAGTTATTCGTACTCGTGGGTAGGTGGGGAGGGAGGTGTTACGTACTTCGTGCGATTCGTTTTTTTCTCCACGTAGCTACTTGTGTAGTAACCGGCCTGGTCGTTGGTAAGGTCTCCCGCGAATTTTACAGTCAGTACAAATTCTTCCTCGGGTTCAAAGTGTCTGTCAGCACTGACGTACATCTTGTCCACTTGCGGCGAGAAACTCACGTCGTTCACGCCCACTGGCTTTCCGGTCTTGTCGACAATTGTGACGCGCTTCCTGTCGATATCCAATGTCTTAGCGTGCAGCACTATGACCGAGGAGGACTCCTCGCAGACGATCTAAACACGACAGCTGTCAGGCACAAAAATAAAGCCACCAAACCGTTTGCCCGAGGTGCTAATTATTCTCCTCGTCTATTCTCCCCAAAATGTTTTGCGACAAATCGATTCGATTACCACCACATTTCCTCTTTCGAGACGAATTCGATTCCTCGGTCAGCGTGGGCGCAATTATTAGGCGGGGACTTGGGAGTGCTAATCCCCCCCGCCCCCGTGATCTTTTAAAGGTCGCTAAGATCTTTTGAAAATCGCACAAGTCGAATACATTTGCGTGGGCTAAATCACAAAGGGTCTCCCCCAAATCGTTTATGTTTGTTGCATCAACAATCGAATCGAAAGTTCCCTCTTTCCGGATCCCCGCCACCCCCCTCGCCGAATTTCACGACTACTCTGTTCGTGAACTCGATTTCCTTTCGCAGTCTTTCTCCGAACAAACACGTAACGAAGATATTCGCTACGAGCTTTCGAAAACGTTCAGAACCACCTGCTGGGATATTCTAGGCTCTCGTACTACGGTATCCCTCAAACATTGGTACTGGTGTACCTGATATTGCCTACCCTCCCCACAAAAACTCCCTTGTTCTTCGTGCTCTTCGTTTATCTACTTATATAGCCCGCCGCAAATACTCCTCCAATCCGACTTCCATGCAAATCTACAGGAATTTTTTCACCGTCAACAGGTTAACTCTAATGTTAACTCACTCTAATGTCAACCACACCTTCGAACTTGAACTTATATTCCAAGTGAGTGGTTATGTCCAAGGCGTAACTGATCGGTTTGAAATTGGTCGGCAATCTGAAACCGGTAATCACATCGTTTTTCGCACGAACAAATGCTATTAGCCACAAAGCGGACACGACGATAATCCTCATTTTTAACATTTCAAATTCCATTCTAAAAAACAAAAAAAATCAATGTCAAATTTATGTTTATTTTTTTCCTGTTGAAAACATAATCCATTGGGTCGTTTAATAAATTCTCTATTTAGAACAATGCTCAATGAAATGTACGTTTATTGTTCGAAAAAACAAGATCGGCTGGAAATAATAATATGAAGACTATTTATTATTTGATTAATTAAGTCACTCGAAAAACATTTTAAAAATATAACGAATACCTGAACGGTAAAAAAAAAAATAGATTTTTAGATAAACAAATCAATTTAATCAGAATTTTAATTATTTATTTAAAATTGAACTCGTTCACAATCAATGCGTAAAAAAGAAAACCGATCACGTTCATTTATTTTTTTAAATGAACACGTTCATTTGGTGATTTATTTAATTTTTAGATTCAGAGTGGAGTGAAGAAACTAGTAGCGTTTTTACAATGATGTTTATTTATTAATTTTTTTCAGAGTTCACATTTTCGTACAGAAACACTTGTCCAAAAGATGTTGTCCACTTGTCCGGCTCTCTTGCCTATACTTTACTTTCTTAATTACTGCTTTACTTTTCTTTGAAACGTTATTAAAATTATTATTCTTGACTCCCTTGTGTACTTGTGATTCTTCAAGACAAGTACTGTTATTAATATGCTAATTATTTTTTTTTATGTAATATAGTGTGAGATCATCTTCTGTGTTGAAATTATTTTGTAATTTTCATACATTTTATATTTATAATAATTATACTCTCATTGTTTTACTCGTTATATTACTAGAGTATTAATCTTCATTAAATTTATTATTATTTGTTTATATTCGCGGCACACATTGCCCGATATTCTACAATACCCATAACAATATTATGTCCATTGAATGATGAATAAACTTAAACGCATTAAAAATCGTTCGAATTCGTTTAAAACATAAAAGTCGTACACGTTCATATATATATATATATATATAAAAAAAAAAAATAAAGGTTAATCCGTTAATTTTCTACGATTTTTTTTGAAGTTTGCAAATAATTTTAAAAAAATTGTCAAATACACTGTAATAATGGTAATACTATGACGTTAATAAAATTATTATTGGTGATCTTATGACTTATTTTTAGAAATATTATTGAATTATTCGCAAGTTTAAAAAAAAATCGAATAAAATAAACTGATTAACTTTTATTAAAGATTCAATCATCGATACATTTTTCGTTAAATCAGATGATTCGCAAAATGATTATTTGGAATTTATCCAAACAATGTAGTATAAAATTACAAGTTTGAAAACTTTGGATCCAAAAAATAAAATAATAAAATTATACGTTATTGTTGTGGCGCAACGCTGTTGTAATAATTTCCAAAAAAAAAAAAAAAAAAAAAAGTAAAATTATTAATAGAAACAAACCTAACCCTGAATATATTTTATCTAGTATATATTATATATATATACGTATATATGTATATATTTATATATAATTTTTAAACCGAGTCGAGTGGCTATAATAACGTGCAAATCGATCTCGCACGCACCATGTTATATCCCTAACATCTATAGACATGTATTAAAAATACTGTGTAACACGATCCTAGTACAAAATAATATATGTATATATATATATATTATAATATACGCGGTATGTTATTGAATTTAAAACGTACCGTTTAAATATGAAGGGATATTGAAAATTGGAATTATTATCTTTCGAGTGTACGCGTATATTATATGCATAAATAATGCGATTTTATTTCACTATAGGCGTTTAAAAGTGTACAACCGTTTTGTAATACAAGCGCAAATGAAACGTTAAATTCGTACCTACACTCAATAATACATAATTATTATTAATATAATACGAGAAAATGTCTATTTATTATGCAGATGTGTATGGGATTCAAACTGGTACCCAATTAGTGTTCGTTGTGTACGCGTGCAACGTGATCTATATATAGGACGGTCTGAACTGAGAAACTTGATCTAATAATATATAATATAGGTATTGTAGGGAACAGTGAGTTGAAAAGGACCAAATAAATGCAAATAAAATGTCTTACGATTTGACACAAATGCAATAACTTTTGTTCTATTAATAATTTTATTTTTCAATTATTACAACAGCGCTGGGCTAAAACAGCAATAATGTACGATTTTTTTTTTCTTTTTCTTGTTTTTTTTTTTAGAGCCTAAATTTTCAAATTTGATATTTTATACAACGAATCTAGAAACGATTTAAAATAGCCATTTTGTAAATCCAAATTTTAGAAAAATTCTGGTGATAAAGTATCTCATTAAGATTAAATCTTTTATTCGTTATGATTTTTCGAACTTTTTGAAAGTAAGAATTGTATTGCGTATAATGTTGAATCTCGAATGGTTATGATAATTAATTCACATTTTAAAAAGTTTAAAAACTCATTGTAAATTAATGACCAAATTTTAGACATTTTACAATTAAAATTTTTCTAAAACTGTATTGTGAAATTTAAATTTTGAAAATTTGGTCTTGAAAAAAATGTATACATTATTTCTGTAGCGCAATACAGTCGTAGTGATAATTAAAAAAATTATTAATAGAACCAAAGTTATTGCATTTGTCGAGTCATACTGGGGCACTTTGAATACAAATTATAATACAAGCGAAATGAAAGTAATAATATTCAAATGTAGGTATTATATATAAATGGATCTGTAAATTAATACCTGTAGAACAAGTCTCTTGAATAATATTTTGAATCAAAAGAGTAAACAAGATCTACTTTGATGTCGACTTTTAAGACAGTTATACATTATTAGTCTGCCGATAAAACAAAACTTGTTGATTTTCAAAGTTCTTATAATTAGAAATTCAGTTAATTGATTTCAACAAAAATATCAGTAGAACCTATATATTTATATATATATAGTGAGTTTATACAAAATGGTCTACTCTTAAAACAAACAATTTATTTCGATATTACAATATGATAACGAAAAGAAACTTTTCATTTTATTTTTTATTAGCAAACATTTGATCTGAAGGTAATAATGACTAATAATAAATGCACACGCTTATGATTTATCAAATTGATTTGTACGAACATATTTCAGTATACATAAACACCAGGTGAATCTTTTGCTAAAAGTTAATTGCCATTTAAATTTAAAATTGTATACAATTACAAAACTTAAGTATTGAACTTCCAGCTTATTAAATCAAAAAAAACTAATATTTTATAAGAGAAAAACAAAGACAACGTTAAAATTCTATTATGGTCATTTGTCTCGAAACATTTTTTAACATTTTTCAGTCTGTAATAGGTATAACTATCGTTAATAATCGGTGAAAATTTCAAATTTCTAGTACTATTAGTTACGACTAAATAACTAAAATCGATTTATTAATGGCTTCGTGGTAAAACTTCAGAAGTCAATTTTATCAAAATTGTTCTAAAGAAGCGAAAAACTGAGACACGGTCGTACAATATAAAACCGTAGTTACGAGGTTTTGTTTTTTTCTGTATTATGAAAACCAGCAAAATATTATTTCATGATAGTAATAAAATGTCTAAAACAATACAGTGTATTCAATAGACGAAAAAAAAAATAGTAATAATAAGAAATTCTCTTTTTGCCACCAAGTCATCGTTATTCAAATGGCATATTTTACAGTTTTAATTTAAATTTTTAATCTTTTTTCCTCGTTTTTCAAATAACTTTTGGTAATAATGATAAATGTTCTTTTTAGATTTCCATTTCATCAAAACCATACCAGAAACATAATACAATACGTCATATTTACTAATCCGAACACGTTTTCGAATAGAAAAAGTAGTCCAATAAAAAAAAAAAAAAAAAAAAAAAAAGTAGACCATTGTTTACTTTTACTAAACATTCTTTTAAATCTTTTATCTTTTAAATAAATAATTGTTTTTATGTTTATTGAATATTACACAGAGAGATTTGTTTTAAATAACTAATTCGATTTGATGATAGATAATTTTTCCATTATTATTACTTGGTAAGTGCAAAAAAAAAAAAAAAAAAAAAAATTAAAATATTAGCAAATCTGTT
>JAIPRM010003696.1:0-25205 GCA_025469315.1 Stegophylla sp. TES_Ste_2020
GAATTGAGAAATTCAAAAAATGACCTCTCTAAAGTACAATCTAGAGGCGAATCGGGTTTCAAAAAGTTATTGATCGAAACTTTTGGACAAGTATTTCTATACGAAAAGTTGTACACAGAAAAATAAATAAATAAAAATAATAAACATCATTGTAAAAACACTAGCTTCTTCACTTCGATCAGAATCTAAAATAGTTTTTAAGTAAATATGCATGTAGATCTATATAATGATATAATTTATCATTCATATTTGATCCTAGGAACTATCCATTCCCAATCAATCAACAAGTAATAAATTGGTAGTTGGAGGATAGATTTTAATTATGATGACTTAATATTAACTTAACTTTATATTGTTAAATAATACTGCGAATTTTGAAAAATACAGATTTATCTTAAAATATGTGGTTGATATTTAATTAAGTATACTTACCAATGATATTCATTGATAAAATTCTGTCGTTTATTTTTGAATTCGTAAATTATACAAATTTTATTTAATGTATTTTTTTGGTATTTTATTTTAATATGCCCTCCTCTCTGATAAATTATCTGTGAGCGCCTATGTACCAAGGTGTTGTTAGTTATTATTAAATATTATTTGTTATAAGATAATTGTATAAATGCATACTTTTTGAATGTGTATGTTATATTAAATGTGTTTTTACATTTTTGTTTAGGTAACATGTAAATCAGTAAAATAGTACACCACTTTTGAATAGCTAAATATTTTGTGCATCAAAGGAAAATGTTTTCAGTAATAAAATAGCTATTGATCATTAGCGTAATTAGGACAAAAACGCTGAGGGGGCTAGCATGTTTAAATGTTTCATTTAGATCCCCCCCCCAAAAAAAATAATTAACCGTGTATAATTTCAAAAAACTGGAGAGCTTTGAATGATTTGGGAGGATTTTATTCCCCCAAGTCACCCCCTATTTGTACCTATGCAGCACTGATCATTGCCCTCCCCCCAACCCTAAAATCCTGGCTACGCCACTGATGGTAACTGTAGAGAAACCTGATAATGATAAAACAATTGGAATTTG
Organism: Stegophylla sp. TES_Ste_2020; assembly: GCA_025469315.1. Lineage (NCBI taxonomy): Eukaryota > Metazoa > Arthropoda > Insecta > Hemiptera > Aphididae > Stegophylla > Stegophylla sp. TES_Ste_2020. The sequence goes on from JAIPRM010003696.1 coordinate 1,047, forward strand.
CATTGAATTAAATAAATGTAATATTAAAGAGAGTACCAAATCCCATCATTTGGAAGAATTCAATACTGGAAAATAAAAATATACACTACACTGTTAGATGTTAAAAATGGTTTTTATCAATGTAATTTATTATACAGCTCAGTGATTCCCAATTAGCATTATCCCGAGGACACCAAATTAAAAACTTAAATTGAACCGGGGATCCCTTTTTCACGAATGTGCTTGTGGAAGTTCCCTTCTTTCTACACGTGTATTGTTTCCACTTTAATTAACATATGAAAATCAAGAAATACATTCTTTTTATGATTTATTTTAATAAACACACCTTTTTGTAATATTATTATGAATATTTACTTTCACATTGGGTTTTAACATTATAAACTCAAGTCCTAAATATACTAAAAACAACGGCCTAGCCGAAAAGTTGTAGTTATTCCTATAATGTTAATTAAAAATCATCTCATGACAAACAAGATTTAGAACTTTATCTGCTAAAATATCGCAATACACCTATTACTAGCTTATTGCTTACAATGCTCACCAACACAATTAATACAATTTTATTAATGTAATTAATTGTAAATTACAATTAATTATATTATTATTATTTTTTTTTTATGTTTACACGTTTTTATATAGAAATACTTGTCCAAAAATTTTAACTAGGAAATTTTTGAATTACAATTACTATTCTCTAGAGTCTAGATTTTACTTTAAAGAGGTAATTTTTCAGAATTCTCAGTAATTTTCTTAAAATTTGGATAAAACTACCCAACATAATACAAATACGCGTTTAATGTTATTTTTTTTTTTGATCCAAACTTTATATGAAAATTTGAATATAGATAGACAATAATATGGAAAATGTTTTGGATTTAGAAAATTTTTGATAAGTGAAAACTTATTTTTTTCTCATCAAACATTTTTTTCCTTTTCTCAGTTAAAAGTATAATATAAAACTGGATGAGTTAAAAAAAAATTTTGTAATAATAAGAAACTTTATAATTTTTAAATCAAATTGTTTTGATTAAACTGAAGCTTTGCTCATCATTTTCTTTTTATTTGATTTTATTTTAATAATATAATACAAGACAAGGCCCCAAAAACAATAAGATATTCATTTAATACTTATAGAATTTATTAGAAGAAATTATTTATCGTTTTTTTTAATGTATTGTACTTTAAAATGCAATACAACCACCAAGAGTATCCTACCTGAGAAACAAAGAATACTGTTGTTGCAAAGTACCCATGTACGGCTTTTATTCATGACACTTAAAGCCCATAAGGATGATGACTACCATTTAGAGGTAACATGAATACAAATGACTATTATAAAAAGTAGGTATCATTCGAATAGCAAACTGCTTTTACTTATTAGTAGGGTTCGGATTTTAAGGCAATATAAGCAATAAAAAAAGCTTTTTAAATGTGAAAAAAGCATTTATTTTTCAGAAAAAGGCTATAACAAAATTTACTAAAAATTAAACCACATTAAAACTAAATTCAAATGTTAGAACATCGACAATGCGTCACCTTAACAAGCTCTTATCAATTTGTTTTGTTAATATTTATGTATAAAAGAATCTCGTACCTACACATTAAGAACACATTTAAATCTATAAGTAAGTAGTATGGGTACTTTCATATTTGTTAAATTAACAGACCATAAAAATACTTTATCTATATAATAAATCCCTAATTTTAAACATAACATCGACAATGCATAGTTTTTACAAATTTGTGTATACTTGTTCCGTCAATAAGTATTTAAAAGTATCATTTAAAACCATAATTAAACACAAAAAAAATAAAAAAAAGCCAAAAAAACATTTATAAGTAAAAAAGGCAAAAAAAAATGTTGGCCTAATATTTTAGAAATTTAATGAAACACATTTCTATATAAGAATTATATCCATAAAAATGTATCATTTGTCTTCAAATCCGAACCCTACTTATTAGACATTTATGTTTTACTACCTACACCTACAAATATCATATTTATATTACTATAAAATGTAAACTGTACACACAATTACAGAAAAGTTTATTATAACCAGTGTTGTACAATGATAACTCAAACTCCGGAGATACTTTGCAATATAGGTATTCTTCTTCGCTCCTTGGATGGGATGCTCTTGGTGGTTGTACTGAACTTTAAAGAAACAATAAATCATTTTTTCAATTTGACGATTCTGAATAGAGCTTCAGTTTATTCAAGACAATTTGTTATTAAAAGAAAAAAAAATATTTTTTGCTTGATCAGTTTTGAACTAATGAATTCCGTCAAATAATTTTAAACCATTATAAAAAAAGTTGATTAGCGAAACTATAACGAATATAAAAATAAAATGAAAACAAAAAAGACAATAACGTTTTCCACCCCTGACTCACACGATAAAATTTTATGAAATAATAACTATTAAAAAACAAGATATTTCAAATATTTTCAAAATTTTGTACTTACTACAAAATGGGTCAAAAGTATGCGAGTGACTAATCTTTAGTAGATGGTGAAATTTTCTAGTTTCCATCTCTTTTATTTTGGAAGTTAAATTAGATAAATTTCTATTAAAGAACAAAAATGATTATTTTACATTAGGGTGACCATATTTAAGAAAATAAAATACAGGACAAAGATATTTTTCATAATATTTTTAAATAAATAAGTATATATATATATATGTTTTTGAATTGTGACAAAAGTATAATTTTTAAACTACCTATTATAGATTAAATTTAAATAATAAAAACATTATTTTGAAAAACATAAAATAACATAATGAAACTAAATTGATACTTTTTAAAATTTCTTCAAATCCTTTATTCATGCATATTGTATACTTTACTTTCTAAAAAAACTTATTAATTCATTTTACGATTATAATATTGATCTAATGATATCCAAAAAATTTCTAGATTCTTACATTATTTTATTCAAAAATTTCTAAAAGTTTAAATCGACAGTAAGTCAGAAAACGGGATTAATATGGGACAGATCTGAAATTACGGGACAAAAGCGTCTTGAGAGGAGTTTGTCAGGACAACAGGACACAGAGCTGAAACAAAGAACAATCCTGTATAAAACAGGACGTATGATCACCCTATTTTACATAAAAATGTCCAGTTTTTTATAGAAATTCTGACTTTAAATGTTTATAAAAATAAAAATTGATTTACAATTTCCTTGATTATTTTAGGTTAATCTGACATAATGTGTAAGTGAAGGTATGTTAACCTTTTAGTTTATAATATAAAAATTCAAAATTTTACCAAATAAAACCTTATAAAACGAAAGGTAATTCCATAATGCTTAATTTATCCTAAAATTGATCAAATTTTGTTAAAAATTTTTTGTTGTCTGTATTACACTTTAGTTGATAATGGGCAAATATTTCAAGTTTCGTTACTTTTTATTACCTACTAGTTTTGTTACTTTCGAAATTATAGCATAATTTATAAAATCAATTTTATAAAAATCTTTTTTCAGCATATTTTATCATTTTTTACAGGTTTTCTCGTTTTTGGAAAAAGAATTGAGAATTTTAAATAATGACCTCTATATTTATCATCTGGATAAGATTTCCTAACTTTACTTTATGAAAGTTTTGGACCAGTATTTCTATATGAGTGTTTCTATAAAATAATAAATAAATTAACACCATTATAAAACCACTAGTTTCTACGCTACACTCAAAATCAATTATAAATATATGTCACTGTCAAATGAGACAGTCAATATAATAACATAAATTTCAACAACCAACCTTTTGTGTGAATATCTTGTAAAATATAATAATTAAACACATTTTAAAACAATTATAGTCCTTTATTTTTTATTTTTATTATCTTTTTTCTTACAAAATGTATCAATAGGTTCATTTCAAATACATTTTAACAACTCTTTCACTAATATAGTGTTAATTTAATTTTCATCGCACAATATTTCATAATATGCATATATATGTATTATATAGTATACAATTTTTTTTTATACATGCACACAAGTAAGTATTTTTATATTCAATTATATAAAACAAATTTTCTCATAAGGGCTAGATACAACAGTTAAAAAAAAAAAAAAAAACAATATTTTACTTTTTTCTAAAATAACAACAATATCAATGGAAAAAAAATAAAACATTAGTTTTTTTTACATTTTAATGAAAAATTATTGAACATCAGTTTTTAACGCTGCCACAAATTAACTCGCATATAACATATAAGCTGTTTTATGCATCAGTCTCATTGGAGTTGGTGCGCACCCAATTGAAATGAATGATAATAAAATATAATTTTGGTTGTTTTTTTTGTGCATCTAATGAATATTATCGTAATTATAAATATTTAAGACACTCAAAATTGTATTAATTATCACCCGTTACTGTATAAGTAGTAAAAACATTCATAGTAATAATATTTAAAAACAGTCTATACTATGCATTACACTAGAAACACTTGAAAAGTAGTTGTAGTAATAATACTGTGATCTACAAAAGTACAAATTATTATTTCTGTGTTACAATATTGTTAAGCACAGTTACTTAATCATAAACTGATATCAAAATTGTATTAAAAAGCATACTAAAGACTGTACTTAGTGTAAATAGGTATGTATGTATATATATATATATATATATTCACACACATACACATGTATAAAATATATGTTATATAAATCAAAAAGTACAAAAAATTTAAATGATCATTTTTGATTCATAGAACAAATTGCTCTTCCAGTATAGTGTTCTAAATAACCTATGGAATACATACAATGTAAAGTTGAGTATTAACATGTTAATTGAGACAATATAAATTTTTGTAATAAAACATTGATCATAGATATTATTATATTTGTAACTTTTATTTTTTAAGTACAAAAGAGAAAATGGCAGTGGCATAAATATTTAACTGCACAAGTGCGCTGAAATACGGTATAATTGTTTAGACGGGCAGTGAATTAAGAAGTTCTATACTGAAATCATCTACGTTAAAATGTAACTCATTTAAAATATTTTGTATTAATTCTATTTAAGGTAGTTAAGATAAACCAAAATGGTGCACTCCAATGTTGCTAATGCACACAAGGTCAAACGAGCAACATTAAAATATAAATGGTGTCATCGCAATAGAACACATTATAGTGTGTTGGGTCTTGATCTTTAAAGAGTTAAATGTTTGACCTTGATATATATTTACTATAAGGTCATTTTTTTAAAATACATATTGTGATTTCTATATATTAATTTTACAATAAGGTGTTTCTTAAATTTGAAATTTTAATAACATTTCTACCCCCAGGGAAAATTTATTATGCGACTCCTAAAACACTGAAATCAACCTACTTATATGATGTACATAAACAAATATTTTGATGAATAACAGTAATTTAAATATAGTATGTGATTTTATCAAAAATATTATATCAGTTATTAATTTGGAAACAAAAGTGAGGTTGTTGCACATAACGCATTGTCATTAACATGAATACATATATTTTTTATGGTCAAAATAATATTTTTATGACAATACACATTCTTATATCTATAAAAAGAATAAGATCATTTTTCAATGGTAATTTTTTAAAATTTCTTTACATAAAAAAAAATTCTATTACAATTTACACTCAAATTTCCTAAGAATTAACATTTGCACAAATATAATCATAAAAATGTACATAACATTATAAATATTAAATATATAATTGTATTAAAACTGACAATTGGGCGGTTTTTCTGTGTTTACAAGTGAAACTGTTTTACTATGACATCAACTCAAATAAAAAGAATGTAAAAAACATCATTTCCTTTATAAATTATATAATATAATAAACTATTTATTCTTATAATTATTTTATCAGGTAGGAATTTCCAAATCAAATCACTTGGTAAAGAGCTTTATAATGCATTTAACATTTCCCCTCAAAAGTCTAGTCTTTCATATTGTTATAAGATTAATATAATGCAAAATAAATTACAATTACAAATAAGGACATATAACATAGTACACCTTCAACTAGTAAACAAATTTTAAGGGTGCACTCGAATGTCATTCCAAATATAAATAAATCATAACAAAAATTATAATACGGACAACAAACATATATAGGTAAAAATACAAATAAATAAAAAATCAAAATTGAAATAAATATAAATTAATTTTGTATTATTATGTGCATAAAATGGTTTAAAACAAAAATTTCCTATGCTTAAATTTACTATGTTTTAGGACAATGATAATTATCTAGTAATTAAAATCTAAAAACAACACCAAGTACACCCTGATTTACAAATATTATAAGCATTCCATCTACTTAAAAACAAACAATTACACTTATGACCCCAAAAAAAAATGGTATATTATTAATATACCAGTTTCTTCTTTTTTCATTTAAAATTAACTATGGACAATAATTAGTCAATCTGAAATCTATTGCACTGGTAGGATACATCAATTTGGTTTTACTGATAATAACAAAAAACAACATAAAAAAAGAATATAATATATAGTAACACATTAAAAGATTTGTAAACTATCTATTGAACCGAAATTGTAATTTTAAAATCTGTTTTTGAGCTACTGACCAACCAAGAATACAACATGTTAAAGATTATTAAAAAAAAAAATAAATAAATAAATAAAAGGAAAACGATAACCGGTCTATAAATTATTGATCATTAAGAAAAAAATCAGTAAAGCAATTAGAAGACAATTGGTCTAAAATATTAATAATAATAAAATAATATAAATATCTAAACGTTGATGTTTACAGTCTTCATCTCAATACACACACACAAACACACATTAATAATAATTATTTTAGTTTTCTAGTTGTAATTTTGTTTTTGTACTTAGAATTTATAGAATTTAATTTTAAAAAACCACGTCTAATATTTTTAATTAAATACACTTGCTATAAAATACTTTCCATTAACAGAATTGCTTATTTAGGTTTTGAAAGCATAACAATTATAAGTAATAAAAAAATAATATACTAATGTACATAAAAGAGTGCCATTTTTACCTAAAGCCCTGAACCTATGTTTGTACACGTTTATGACAAACGCCCTAAGTTTATTAACTAAAGATGTTAGTATACACAATATTTTTTATTATCATAATATACAATATATAACCTAATATCACAGTTCTCGCAAATAGAAATGATGTTTCTTACATTTCTAAGAGAAAAAAAAAATATATAAATTTGTTAATAATTAAATTACTTGGATTATTAATAAACATTTATATATATATATAAAAAAAAAACATCCAACACGCAGGTACAAAACAGTACAGTCTCAAAAACCACACGAGGATAACAAAGAAACAATATAGCACCCTCATAGTTAATTATAATCTGTTAAAAGTTCTTAGTTAGAAAATTAAACCGTAATTATTTTAGGAGTGAATTTGAACATCTTATATAAAATTGAAGAGTGCCAAACTTTTTCTAAACTCCTTGTGTTTAACATCTTACAATTCACCAACAGTTTCAAACTTTAATTATGTATCTATAGTATATCTAAGTGCGTTTAAGACAAAAACATAATTAAATATATTACCTGACATGCTAGACATTTAATTTTCAATATGTCTGTATTATTTAGATTAGAGAAGCCTAATTTAAATAGTCATTCAAGAAATAGAATAAATAGTAAAATTTATCTCAAAAACTACACAATTTTGTTTATGTCTGCCTGTGGTTGTCAGGGGTTTGAATGTTCAAAAATTATTGACAGTCTTCAAAATAATACCAAGTAACACTAATGGTGCGACCAGGTACGAGGTAACTAGCAGAAGCAATTCACTATGGCATGACGTCCCATATTTCGGCTAAGAATGGGGGTACTACTCTGTTTTTCAGTTTCAGTGTCATACATAGCTCAGAGTTTTCATTGCCCAATGTACGCAACTCTGTAAGTACAGACAAAAGTCGTGCATATCTGACAGTAGCTGTGTCACGGTCTCGATTATCTACATAAGCTTTTAAAGACTCTAAGTAGATCTCTTGAATTTTTTCTACTTTCCAACCATCTAATAGATTTGGCCTACCTATACATCAAAAAAAAATATTTCAGAGTTAACATATGTTTACCAATGAAAAATGAATAATTTATAATTACTTGAAAATATGACAATAGCGGTCAATAAAGCATATTCTGCATTATCCACCTTCATTTTGTACATAAACCGACTGAATGATAATTGGTTTTCAATAGCATCTCCCAGTCCAGCTTTATTATAAGAATCTGCTGAAAATGGCTGGTTATTGGCAAACACTATTGAGTCAGTGGTAATATCATATTTCCTAGCAACCCTGAACATCATAGCTTCACTTGAGCAAGCCTATGACAGAAAAATCATACACATTTTATTAATGATATCAATAATGGTTCATACAAGTAAATATTACCTTGAGTAAAGTTATTTGATCTTCTCTTACAAGTTTATCAAAGCCTGGTAACCTTTTAGCAAACTCGACAATCAGTTGCACTGTGAGTATTGTCATTTCAGTGATGATTCGGTATGTTGTGTCACTTTGCTTTTCTTCATCGTATTCATCCATATTTTGCTATAAGAATACATAAAGTATACAAATTATAGGTCAAGTATATTAATAATATTTGATAAATAAATACATTATTTATTGTTAAACGCTTCATGTCTTTTTCACTGGGAGCTTCATATTGATCTTGGAAATAGACAAGTCGGTGGATCAATTCTTTTTGTTCTGAACTTAGAGGTTTAACTTGGTGTTGGTAAGGTATAGGTGTCATTGGTGTGCCCACTATCATTGGTTCACCACACTCAATCTAAAGCAAAATGTATACGTTACACAATAATTGTTGAGAGTAAATCGCCATTTTAATTACCTTCATCTCTGTAGGTTCTATTTTGATAATTTCAGGAGACACATCTGTAGTGGAATTAGGTTTATCTTTTTCTCTTTGAGCTTTTTTCTCCTTTCTTTTTACAGCACATTGAACTTCTGGTACCACACCTATAAAATAATAATATGATTAAAAATATTTAATGTATAAATATAAAAATGAATCAGGTGTAAAAATAACTATGAGTTGCTATTTTGAGGCATAATTAAATAAACATTCGTAGGTCAAAAAACATGTTATGATTTATAATAATGTAAAACAATTAAATCATATGTTTATTAACATAAGTTTTAATAGAATTTTAATGACTTATAGCATTTATCCAATGCGTAGTTTAAAGACTATACATATTATTACCTTGAAACAATGAATGGAATTATTGTTACAACTTTTTAAAAGTATTTGATAATTATTAATAAAAATACCAAATTTCTGATTAAAATAATGGACTTCACTCGACTGCATAATGTCTGATTATAACATGGACATTAAAATACATTACTTTAATCTTTAAAAAGTGAGACTAAAAATAATAATTTATAGAATATACAATCAACAAACATCATATAAATTTTTAATTTAAATGTTGCAGAAACTGCAGTTTTATAATAATAAAATTGCCAATGACATTTAGAACCATAGATTTCTAAAAAAAAAAAAATTATAGGACCTAAGAGCCAAAATATAAAAGTAACCTACAGTTGAATGTCCTAATAACCTAATGTCTTTAAATAATTATACAACATAATATTAAATCTTTGTTGACTATTAAAATAGATAGATATTATTCAATGCAAATTTAAAAAAGTAATATACAAAATTATGGTTAGGGCTGGGATTTCAATTTCACTTTGCATTGTTTTCCAATGCTTGCTGTGCAATGCTTTTCTGGTTGCAAATCCATTACATATACTTTTGAATGGGAGAAATAAAATTTATTTTGCATTTTTATACAATTTTTAATTTTGTAGGGCATTTTTAAAGTTTTTGTAGCATTTTAAGAATTTTTGAATACAAAATATAAATTTTAAATTTTGTTTTAAGATTTTTATTCAGATATTTATTTCAGATATTATGTTTTTTTTTCAAATTAAAATAAGCCCAAGTCCATAGAGATGCAGCAATTTTTTTTATAATTATTGTTATTATTATTTTTTTAAACCAATTAATATTAAATTCAAATACCTACTATTGCTAATACATACTACATAACAAAAATATAAGTATTAAAATACTATTTAAAAGAACAAAAATATACTTGAAACATATTTTTTTAAATTTTTTAAACTCTAATAAATATATTTAAAGTCATTTTTATAGTATATTTTTAAACTCTTTTAGATTATTTTTGCATTTTTTAAGGACATTTTTTTTAGATTTCTTGAGGCAGTAAAATCTCAGCCCTGATTATGACCATTTATTAAACTTAGCCAATAGTTTAGATTCCCTATTAAATACAATTGTATCAATATTCAAAAGGAATTTTGGTATAGTAAAACATCCCACCAAATATAAATATTATATTATAAACACTAATATAGGTACTATAATAAATTAATAAATAGGTATATTATATTAAGTTACCTAACCATCCAAGGTATTTTAACTACCTTGTGTCCACCTAATAAAATATAATAGAATAACGAAAAAAAGAATAGTTGATATATTCTAGTATTGCTAGAATAATGTAATAAATTGAATGATTTGTTTGTATTGTGAAGTGATTGATTTAATGAAACAGTTTTGATCAAGATAACAAAACTATAATTTATTATCAAAATCTAATTCTGATAGATAATAAATTAATATGAACACTAAAACCAAAGAAAATCTTACCTATCTAAGAACATCAAGATCAAACAAAAGTTCTCTATTTATGGTTATTGTACATTAATTATAAATAAAATTATTAATATTATTTTTTTAAACATAAATTCATCAAAAAGTAATAAAAAAGTAGACACAAAATATTTTTAAATTGAGTAAAACACAAATAAATTGAATACATACATTGAAAAAAAAACTGATTTAATACATTGTTGTCTTAAAATTAGTAAGAAAATAAGTGTACAATTTTTAATAGTTTGGACTTCACTTGTATGGAATCGTGTTAAACATCGAATACATTTAAAAAATGTATGATTTTATAATTTGCATTAATATTTTGTATTCTGTGTGTGATTTAAAATTCATATATATTATATTGTCTTCATAATATTATGGGATATTACTGATAAGTGTAAAATTATAGATTATGAAAATCAAAACGATCAAATATTGTTAATATTAACAAATATGCAATAAATGCTATAACACTTGGGTATATTAATGCATATTTAAAATTTAGAGGCAAATTGTACTCATTATTCAAAATTATTCCTGGTAATAGAATTTAATTAAAATTTATAGCAGACAAATTTTCAAGATGTAATTTACATTTCAAATATGCTTCTGATGATTTCAGTATATTATAGTCCGTTAGTATAACATTCAAACACATGACACGATGGCGTGTTACAATGCGCCAAACGATGTACAAGAGGTACTGGACGAGCTCGTAAATATATTATGTATGTATGTATGTATGTATTATATATATTATATACCTATATTTATGTGTATAGAATCAAGTGAGGTTAATAAAACACACAATTAATCGAGCACGCGTAGGGTAAGAACCTTTTTCTTTCCTTTTGCAGTTGCCGTGCAAAATAAATTCATTTATTATTCACGAATACACACATATACATACATCACACACACATTCAAGACCAACCGTAATTTAGTATGCGGTGCGAAATCGAGTAAAATCCCCCCCGACCGTGGGCGAATCGATCGCGATACACTTACAGGGTGTTCTGCAAATATGTATAATTTTTAAGTGGTGTTTACGATGCATACATTCCTCTCACCCTCCCCAACACTGAATAATAATTGCGAATTTTCGAAGAACACCCTGTACGCACTATAATAATAATAATAATAATAATAATAATAAAATAGAAATAATGGCGCAAAAAGGTCAACGTACCAGGAGGGAAAAAAAAATAAAAAAATAAAGCTCGCTGTAGTACCAACGACACCATAATATATTATTATAGCAGCCGGTCAAGGTTACCTACCTATATATATTATTATATCACGTTATCGCGCGTGGGGATTTGGTCAAGTTCGATTTTCTGTCATCATTATATTATTCAAATTCGTTATCAACAATACAGACGGTGCGGTGTTTGCGTGGACTTCGTGTAATAAACGATTATAATATTCACGCCGTTCAGCATAAAATGCAAATAACTATATCATTGCGGTTGGATTCGAATCTCTGCCTTAATCGTTACAAAATTCGAATATTCGATACAATACCACCACATTGGCGTAAATTGTATTGGTAGCATGGGGTTTTAAGCTTATAATAAAGAACTGCAGCCGTAGGCCTGAAAGTGTGTATGTAGTAGAATTGGCTGGCTAAGCCATCGATAAAATTTCGGTTCGCCTTGCACCGTAAACAATGCGTATATACTTATAATTTTTATTGTATAGTAATAAAAATACATTTGTAAATCGTATAACATATGCCTACTACATGAAACACAATTGAGACTCAAAAAATAAATGTATACAAAATTAAAAAAAAAATGGTAACAAAAAAGTGGAATTTACTTGAATAGTCTGAATAATATGTTTTACAAATATATTTCAATTGCTTTTTTGTTTCGTCTTAAAAAAAGTTAATGTAAGAAGTATAATCATTCGAAGCTTTTATCGGCAGAAAAGCAGTATATTTTACGGGTTATGAAAATACCAATCTTGGTAAACGAATTACAGTACATCATAAGTCTCTAGATCATAAAATCTGCAGAAAATTGAAAATGGTATACCATTTAAAAAAATGTGTGTCTCCGAAGAATTCTCGTTAATTAAAAGTATTTTTCGTAAATTTTTTTCTACATTTATAAAATAACTCATTTTAACTGAACGTGACTATGAATCTTTAATGTGTGTATATTATAATATGTTCACGTGCGCTAAGAATTGTATACTTGTGCAGTTGTGTCGATATTCACAACTATGAAGATGTATTCCACTGTAGATGAACATATAGTGTACCTACCTGAGTACATTTAACAAAATGATACAATTTATCGTGAGATGGTATGGGTAACATAAATATACAAAGTGATTCATTAAGCATGCTCATCCCCCTTTTTTAGCCATGAAAATGGAAAAAAATTGAATTTGTTTTTTGGAATATTCAATAAAACTATATTTTTCATAAGATTTTTTTTTTACGTAACTTTAATGATATCTTGTGAAAATACAAACTTTTTTTTGAAATAGCACCCCCTCCTCAATTTTAACTAGGAAATTTGATTCGGGTAATTTTTCTGTGAATTTTGATATATTGAAATCAAAATTCGAACGAGCAGTTTATATTTTACAATACTGGTAAAATCATAGATTCATAATAATTACGTAACACGTTGGTGACTAAAATATGTGTCCAAGAAACTGTCATTCTTAATTTTTAAATTTTAATAATTACAAAACTATTGGTTCGAATATTGATTTTAATATATCAAAATTCACAGAAAAAAAATTTGAATAAAATTCTGTAGTTAAAATGGAGGAGAAGGGGGTGCATTTAAAAAAATAATTTGTATTACTTCAGAACATTCTTAAGGTGACATGAAAAAAAGTTATGGAGGACATGGTTTTTATTGTAACTTGAAAATACCAAAAAACTCCAAATTTTTCCATTTTTACAGCCAAAAAAGGGGTGAGTAATAAGCATGCTTATTGAATTACTCAGTATAATATAATACCCATTAATTCAACGGAACGAAAAAAAAAAATGCATACAGACAGTACTCATTCTCATAATTGCATGTTTATTTTCTTTCTAAATCATATTTTATTTTTAATTTCTTTAAAAACTAACGTTATAAAAATAATAAAAATGCAGTAATTTCGTATGCCTTCCTAGTTAAATATAGTTCAAGTAGATTTAACTATTCTTTTATTATGTTTTCTTAAATATTGCTTTTTTAATTGTAATTAAAATATCTTCAAAATCTGAAGTAGTTATTATCCACCAAAAAAAATACTCACATAGGTATTAAAATAAAACCCGTTTTATGGCTTTTAGTTCTCGGTCAGTTACGAAACAATTCAAACCGTGCAAAAATTGATTTTCAAATGACTATACACACAAAGCATTTTAACTGCGTAGTTCTATAATACACAGCCTGAATTGAATAATGTAAGTTATTCCAAACCTAACCTATATTGTGTATGTTGAAATTTAAGTTTGAAATTTAAATAATTTGCGCCCATTTAGAGTAGAGTGGAAATATTAGTCAATAGAGAATAAGACTCTTATTTATTATTCAATGTAACCAAAACGCAAAAAATATTGTTCAAAGGTAGGTAGTTTATGTTTTTTCCCGTTTTACTACATCGTAAAAAAAAGTTTAAATAATAAATATCGTGCTTACATTCGGGCCTCATGCCAACGGTCAGGCACTTTTTCAGTCGACACTCTTGGCATTTCCGCCTCATGTACATGTCGATCTCGCAGTTGTTGCCGTACTTGCATTGGTACACCGCGTTCTTGGTGATGCTCCTCCGGAAGAATCCTTTGCATCCTTCGCACGTGAGGGCATTGTAATGGTAACCAGACGAACGGTCGCCACACACCAGGCATAGCTCTTCGGGTGGTCGGTTGTTCAGTATGCCACCACCGGTACCGGTACCAGTACCACCACCGCCACCACCGACAACTCCACCCCCGGGACCAGTGGTATTTACGCCACCGCTGGTCACGACGGGAGCGTGGGTGAGTTTTTTCTTCTTGAGTCCGTCGGAATGACTGCTGACGCCGGACAGACTGTTCGAAGGCGACAACTCTTCTTTAACTAAAAGAAAAGACAAAAAAAATATAGGTATAAATGCATAATATTTTACTTTCGTTGAAGCCGTCATCATGAGTAGGTGAGACTTCTTGTATAATAACGGGGAGACGGGGGGACGGGGTGTGGTAGAAAAGGAAGTAAACACAGAACCCGAAAACCTGTTTGGGAACACAACATAACTGCCGCCGCCGCCGCGGCCACGGTGTATTGGGGCTACACACCACGGAGTGGACGAACCCAGTGACCTTGATCGAGAACGTACTAATATTAAACAGTATTTCAATTTTTCCCTCCAAAATTTCCGAGTTACATATTATTATATTCATAACAACATTGACTCGCGCTGAGGTTATTGCCCTCAAACGCGTATTACTACTACTACTACTACTACTACTGTGTAATTATTATTAACATTAATTATTGTGCGGTACATTATAGAACCTATCATCTCATTGGTATCCTTAAAGTCACACAAATAACAGAAACAACAACAACAACAACAACAACAACAACAAAGAATAACATGAGGCGAACCCGCAGTATTCGTCGTCGTCGTCGTGGACAACCGTCACGGGAGGCCTTGTTATTTTTCCATAGGGCACCACACCGGTGTTGTGTGCTGGCAGTGACTTGCCCGTGTAACATTATTTTTTCTCATAATATTCGATCGGTATTCGGTGGGACGGTGTACAATAATAATAATAATCAACGTGAACACACACACATATACCTAAACAAGGCGACATCAAAAAGTAACCGGATGAGTACATCATACATAAAAATATAATGAACCGAGTTTTTTTTTTTCCACGAAGAAAAATCACTCGACGACTTGTGTGTATGTGTGTGTTCAAGGCCGTAAGCGTTTCGCAACAGTCGCCAACAATACGCTCTCTTGCGCGCGCGCGCCCGCCCGACTATAAATGTACCTGGTGTATAATAGAAATAGATAATATTCTATATTATTATTATTATTATATAGTCGCCTACGGATTACACCACCGCATCAGTTGTAGTATTTTCATGTTGTTGTCGCTTGCAAAAAATCGAAAAAAAAAAAACAAAATCGCAAAAGATTAATAAATTGCTATTGTATGTGTATATGTGTGTCTGGAGTTACGAGCATTTTTCCCCACGACCTAGGCCAACAGAAATTCTCAAGAGGGACATCGCGCACTCGACGCACATTTACATAACAGAAAAAAAACACACATTCCAGTAAATAAATCTATCAATTAAATGTATATAACACGAGTTATATACAATGTCTGAGACTAAAATAAAAAAATAAAACAGTAATTCAAGTACCGATTTATTTATAGGTTTCGCACACCGGATATAGGACAGATGTTAATTATTCAACGTAAAACCGAATGAATATTCATCGTAACACCACGCCGTGTATATTTTATAATACAACGTAGTATTATAATAATAGTGACGACGACCGTGGTGGCCGCCGTGCACATGGAAGCGGAATATATTTCGCAGTAATTACCGGAACCACCAGCTCAGCCGACGATTGCGCGCGTAGGCGTAACCGACAGAGGCCTGCGGCAAAAAGAACACGACGTCATTGATAGTACGGAGAAATACGAGAAAGACGAGCATAGGTATTGAAAACAACAAAACACTACGTCGGATAACCGAGGTACACTTTAAGCGGTAACCACCACTCCAATGATGTAAGTAAAATGCTAGTCACTAAATCTCCAGGAGAGGACACTATCATCTCGCGTGCGAGCGTTATTTGGGCACATGACGTGATTGGATTATTATTATTAGAGAACGTTTTTTTTTCTTCATGTTTTTACATATTTTTATTGAGAGCATGCAGTTTCGATTGGATGAACTTTTTCGACGTTTCATTTTCCTATCCACAAAATATTTTAATGCATAAAATAGCATAATATTTTGCGTAAAAACGATACGTTTTATGAATATTATATTGAGGATTATTTTGAACATTTCACAAAAAAATACAATGGTTAAAAAAGAAAAAAATGCAAAAATAATAAAACTGTGACCCCCATCGATTTATATACACCCAGAATTACATCGATGGTCGTGAAGTTTACCGACTTCATACTCGAACGCGACATAACAACAATATTATTATTATTCCAAAAGAGAATAATATATTTTTAATAATATTTTTTTTTTGAAATAGATTATTTCGATGGAATAATAATAGAGCGTAAAACATTTTATTTTTAGGATTTTTTTTAAACGCGTGTAAAAAAAAAAAAATCCTGTCTCTAGTTAGGTACCATTACATTACGGTGTAAATTCGTTTTTTCGAATACAATATCTCGACGTAACATCACGGTCCTCCTGTGAGCAGCGGCCTATTGTATCGAGAATCGATCTCGGAACGCCACGGGAACGAAATTACAACACACAGCGCCCATTATTATTATTATTATTATTAGGTACATATTATTATTATTATTATGCGTACTGAGCGAAGAGCTCGACGGACGACGACGAGAGGGTACGCCGCGTAGTACGTACCTACACCGCCGCCGCCGCTGTGACGATGTGTGTGTCTGTAATAATATAACATTATGTACGCGCAGTTGCTGGTATATATATATATATATAAACATATGTATATACGAACAACATAATACATAATATAGTGACGGCGGCGAGCGACGGCGAAGAATTCTAGGAACAGAAACCGGTTAACGACTACAACACAACGATTGTGTATAATATTGTATGTGTTTGTACGGGGTTTGCGTATGAGAGTGTATGAGAGAAAGAAAGCTGTATGTACCTATATATAATGTGTGTGTGTGTTTATTCGTTAACGTTATAATAACAATTTGTTGCTGCGGCGTGATTTCCCCGCGGTCGAATGGGTTGTTCTCGCGTGGAACGTGGTGTAGGAGGGTGACGTTTGTTTGTATGTTATAGAAAAAATAAACTTTGCAGAGCGTTGTATGTGTATTATGACGACTAGGGCTAGGAACTTATAGCTCGAAAATTTATGAAATATGCTCTAAAAATATGCAAAAATGCTAAAATAATCTCTTATAAAACAAAAAATATGTAAAATATACACTTAAAATACAAATATAACCGAAATATGCACTTATATTGAAAAAAGAGCTAAATATGCAAAAGATGCAAATTAAAGAGAACTGCATACAATTTCTGGTGTTATGAAACGCATTGCTTAGCAGCTATGTTTTGAATGATTTTTGAAAAACATGCTAACTCCTATAAGTCCCTAGCCCTAATGATGACCGACAGAGATTTTTGTCGGAAAATCGCGAAAGCTTTTTCAAGATTTTGACGGTGCGACGAACTACCAACCATTGGGTACACATTATAATAATATTATTATCGTTACGCGCCTAAATTCATGTTTTGAGTAACGTGTGTGACACCGAAGATGACGGCGGCCGGCGGTATTGTATGCGAAGTTAGCGCGCCATATGCCGCCGCGCAATCTATGCGATCGGCGAGCGGAACAGAATAGGACGACCGAGAAAAAAACTTGCAGTCCGTGAAGGCCATAGAATCATAAAACCGCGAAGATCTGCGGTCTAGATAATAACCAGAACGAACGTTGAAAATGGAAAACAAGATTGGTTTTTATTTTTGTTATTATTATTATTATTACATAGGTAGTTAAATTTGTCGTAGTTTCTTATCGCATAATGTGCTATATGTTTTTTTCTCCTCAAATTTCGTTAACAATACGCATAATACACGCATAATATTGTTTTAATATCGCGTTTGTGTATTTAAGGAGAGAGAGAGAGAGAGATAAGAGAAACGCTTGCAGTAGTGATAATTCAAATCTTAACCAATGTTGTACTAGGACACTCGGCGCGCGTGGAGAGGAGTCAGTAGGGTAACACTACACTAAAATACACACGACGCGGTGTAGGTATTAAAAAAAAAATAAAAATTTTTTTTCAATAACTATATGGCTATACGTTTATGTATAACACTACAAGTTACAACTATAATAAACAACAGTGTACAGCATAGGATCGAGTAAGACGTACTGCATTATTTGCATTATTGCACTGTGTGGGGGACATCTGTATGATGAGTATAAAATAATAAAAAATAAAATACATATTATTATTGTTATAATTGTTGTCAATGTATGTTATTTGCTCAATCGGATAATGATGATGATGATAATAATAATAGCCTTTTTGTATGTGTAATGTGAAGACATTACATGGGCACGTGTATATTCGACAGAACAGAACGACTAAGGTTCATTCCTACTGTCACGGTCAAGTGAACAGCATTGTTACTCTATGCATTTGTGAGAATCTTCCGTAACGTAAAAACTTCCGAATATGTATAATTCGCAGTGAGCGAACGAATAATTAACGTGTACCTAGTAAATCAGTGGCAACGGCGCAAAGTACTTGTATACGTAAACAAAAATACATGCGTGTTCTACCTACTACAATTTATTATATATTACTCTTTTTAAACTTTATAATTAATTCACATAATATACATGTACATATTATTCTATGTATGTATTTAACTCTCATGAAAAAATTTGTCGGTTATTAAAAGTAGGTATATTAGAAATTATTCGGCCCGTTTTATATTTCACTACTAACTAAAAAAAAGTAGAAAAAACATTTTTGATGAGAAAAAAGAGTGTTAGAAAAAATTTCCAATTTTTTTTTTTTGTATTATAAAAATTTTTTTTGGTCAAAAATAATTCTTAAATTATTGTCTATCTATAATTGAATTTTTACAAAGTTTGGATTAAAAGAAGATAAGTTTCTAAAATATAACTTATAAACACTGAGTTCAAGATGTCTTTTAATAAAAGCAACAGGTATATTATGTTTAAAATATATATAAATTAATATAACGTAAGTATAAAGGTGAAAATTCAATTTCTTTAAGGAGGGAAGGGGAAAAATTACAATTTATGAAATCTATCTATTTATTGTTTAGTATACAGTATTAGGTATAGTATGAGTATTTTAAAAAGCTTTGCATATGAATTAATTATTTGAATTTAGGATTAATCTGTATTTTTTATTTGGATTACTAGTTAATAAAGGTGTTTATTAAAAAAAATCAAATGGGTTGTGAGGATTTCAGGTGTTGAAAATTTTAAGGATTTTTGAGTATGTTACGGGTTCGGGTTATTCCGGGTGTAAAGCTTTGATACATCTACACGCGTTTGTCGAATTTTAGATAAATATGATTAATTACATAATAATATTTTTATGAATGGAAATAATTTTATAAAAATTGATTGCATATTTTAAGTAATAAATTATTTTACTAATGAATATGTGAATATATTTATATTTTCATGGTTGATTTTAATACAATCAACTTAGAATATTATAACTTATAATCATTTAAACGCATGTCTGACAATTTATTGATTCTTAATAATTCTTATTTAGTGTTAACAATTGATATAAATTTGAATGTAGGTACATTAAATGGGTATTCATCTTTTTTTTTGTGAGTTGGTATAAGGTTAAAAAAATACGTAGCTTTTAACTCTTTCACACTGAGCCGCATAGATATAAAATACACAAACAAACTCGACACCGGGGTCGACCCACTATTGAATGCTTTTGAAAAATACTTGATAAGAATAGCATTTTAAATAAACATCATCTAACTACACTTGCACATAATAAAACGAATCCAATGT
Source organism: Stegophylla sp. TES_Ste_2020 (assembly GCA_025469315.1). Lineage (NCBI taxonomy): Eukaryota > Metazoa > Arthropoda > Insecta > Hemiptera > Aphididae > Stegophylla > Stegophylla sp. TES_Ste_2020. Next base: position 21,530 of record JAIPRM010003696.1, read on the forward strand.
AAATTGATTTAAAATAATAGAATTTTTTAAAAATAAAAATGAAATGACAAATAATTTTTTCTGTAATAGGTTTTCACAATAATTAATAGGGATTAAAATGAATGTAGTTGTTTCAATTGAAACATTTTGCCGCTAAACATTTTATTACACTATGGACTCAAACCAGATAAGGGCATGATATACATAATCTAATGGAAATCTTCGTGACTTAACGGTTTATAGCAGACATTATACATTACAAATCACCTGAACGGAAGGAAGTGATGCTAAAACGTAATAAGAAATTATGTCACGTATTGGCGTATTCCCAATGCATTCATGAGTCATTCATTATAATGTAACACTTATTATTTAATAATTTCTGTCAAAATATGATACCAGCAAATGTTTATTGTATTTTTAATAATAAATAAAAATGACAGTAATTATCAGTTAGATACTATATAGTTAAATACCTTTATTTTATTTCAGGTTCAATGGAAAAAATACATAAATACTATTTGACACATTCATTATTAGTCGACATAAGTCTATTAATATTTTACACAGCTAATTTTTACTGCAAACCTTTGGTGTCTATATAATTAACCCTCGATTGTTTAGAATGTTTAGATACACAAATAAACATACACATGAAGCACAAATGCAAATAATACACGCGCCTTATTTACAAAGAAAAAAGAATTCTAAACAGACTTTTAATACAGAATCGACAAAAACACAGAGCAGCTAAAATATAAATGGAAAATGGAACAATAATTTTTTAACCACAAACAATATATTTATTTTGATCTATTGAAACCACAGGTGTATGGAAGTATACACATGAATTTAAAAAAATGTACTAATAAATTTGTATTCACTCACAATACGTTAATTACTTGGCAGTATACATAAAGTGATTAAATAATGATATACGGTACACTAAGTTTTTAGACACAAAAAAAAAATTTTGTATTTTGGAATAGGAAGCCATTAAAGAAGATTTAGTACTATAGTTGTATAAAAGAGAAGATATAAAACACGTAACTAATCCAAACAGATTTATTTATGTGGTTGTGTATGTTTATTGTGTCTGTGGGCCAAAACGTAGGCGTATTATTATTTCCACAGTTAATATTTACGATGAGTTTTAGCTTGTTTGAGATAGCCAGTTATATAGCTACCATTTATAACAATTATTATGGTCTGCATTAAATTTCAATTTTTTTTTTTTTTTTTTTTTTTTCGTTATATAGATCGATTACGCGCGAGCCAACAGTATTTCTTTCATGACTCGGCGATGACGAAGACGACATCAGAGGAGAGGAGTGTTCAATAAACAATTATTATATACATTTAATTGGAACAGTTGTTTTTATTTTTATCGTCTACGATTGAAAAAATTCATTGATTTGGTGGGGTCATAAGTTCATAACAGTGAAAACAAATAGTGGGGAAAGCATAGTAGGTTACAGACTTCTCTATAGTCCAGTCTACTATGGTAAAGTATTTCACAATCTCACTTGTTTTTTTTTTTTTTTTTTGTTATGAATTATACTAAATGTATTTACAGCGACAAATCGATTAAAAATACATTAGGATTTTTAAAAGGTAGACATACTCGTGTATGAAATATTTGATATATATATATATATATATATATATATACACCTAATATTAATAAACCGGTAATTCAACAGAATGTTGTATTGACGTGTAGAGTCTCGTCGATAAAGTGACCATAGAATATTGTATTTAAAAAAAAATATGTATCCTCTCTAAAATGCGCAACAACCCCTTCACGCGCACAAGAACAAGATCGGAGGACACATTAATATAGTTATTTAAAACCTCACAACGATACGGTCGAACCTATACGTCATATATTTACTGCTGCAGCAGTAGGTAATGGAAGACCGCTTTTTTACCTGTAATCATAGGCACAGAGGAATTGTGTTGCGCCATGAACCGGTTCATTATGGCGTCCTGGTGGTATCTCTGTTGTTGAGTGTAAGAGGGCTGTTCGCCGAAGCTATCGTCGAGCTCCTGCAGGAACTCGAAGCTTTCCCGAGTCATCGGGCTGCTGTTGGTGCTGAAGAATGCGTTTATGAACATACTGGTGGCCGAAAAGCCAGCGGTTGCCGACGAAGACGACGAGGTGACTTCGGAGGACGAAGTCATAACCCCGTCGTTCTGGGACGCAAGTCGCAACATATTGTCGAATTGAATAGCTTACATGTGGAAAGTGGCGCGGCAAACTTCGTGCCGCCCGCAAAAACGAAGTAGTCAATATACCACCGGGGCAGCTGCACTTCTGTAAAACATGTCGAGTTCGGAAATGCCCACTATATATATATATATATATATATATATACACATTATATTATATATATATATACACATTATATTATATATATATATATAACCAGTACACGCCATGTGCAGTTTATAATATATGTTTCGCCGCTGTTTTTCGAAGAAAGATCAGATAATAAATCGACTCCCTTAGCTCCCCCAATGTGTGGGCAGGAAGGTGGAGTGAAGATAATTTACTAATTTTTATTTGACGACGTCGCTCTGATGTAGAATGTGATTCTTATGTAGAAGGAACCAGCAGCGCTTTAATAACGTGACGTCATCACACACAATAGAATCTTTTGTGCTCATCACCGACCCATCAAATACGTTTTTTTTCTTTTACTTTACACGATATTAAATTATACTATGCACATGTCAAGATAATTATCTATGTATATTGCCGCCACGAAATCTTATATACCTACGATATACGCACTATACAGCAGTGAAACGTAATTGACCACCGTCGATTTATATTTCGAAAATTATTAATAATGATATTAGCAGGATTTACGAATTGTCGAAAATGTATATTGCAGTTGTAACATGTAGAACACTTATCTAACACGATGCACATAATATTATTTTACCAACCCATTAAGCTAAGCGACTGTTTATTTATCCGTAACATAAGGTCATTAACATCGAGTTTGGGTGTCTGTGTGTCATCGTCAGATTTCCAAATTATCCATTAAAAACAACATTCCGAGCATGTTAGGTGCGATATACGAATGATGTCTACACGGGCGAGACACTTTTCGACCAAAAACGTATCCTTCCCTTTTCGGCCGATTCACTTTTCGACCAAAAAAATATTATTAAATAATAATTATAAGTCTTTATGTAGAAAAAATAATTTTTGTTAGTTATTATTAAATATAGTAGTTGGTTACAAATAAATAATGATAATAATTACATATAAGACTTTATGTTATACATATCATAAAAAAATTAAAAAAGCCGGACATACTTCGCACGATGGGTGTACTTCGCACGACGGGTGGTACGTTTTTGGTCGAAAACGGCCATGCCCACACATACATATGCAACGAATAACAGAACACGAAGCTGCTGGTTGTGTTAGTCATAGGTAGGGCTGTGAATTTAATGCACACAAAATGCACCTATGCACCTTGAAAAATGCATTGAAAATGTCAAAAAAATGCAATGAAATATGCACTTAAAATGCGAAAAGTGCAATATAAAATGTCAAAAATAATGGTATGAAATGAACTTAAAATTGTTTTTAATTTTATTTTTATATTTATATTGATATTATAGGATATTATATACATTACTTATATTAGTAGATTAAATTTTACATGCATGATAATAT
>JAIPRM010003697.1:0-25202 GCA_025469315.1 Stegophylla sp. TES_Ste_2020
AAAAAAAACATTGAAGAATTGAGAAATTCAAAAAATGACCCCTCTAAAGTACAATCTAGAGGCGAATCGGGTTTCAAATAGTTATTGATCGAAACTTTTGGACAAATATTTCTATACGAAAAGTTGCACACAGAAAAAAAAAATAAACATCATTGTAAAAACACTAGCTTCTTTACTGCGTTCAGAATCTAAAAGGTACAAGTAAATTCCGCACAGAAAAAGAGGTAGATAAAAAAGGATATATATATATAAATTCCGCCCAGACAAAATGTATATCGATAAATGTAAATATCAATTCCGCCGGCATAGGTTAGTTAACCGGGTGTTTGGTCGACTCCGCTTCACTCCACAAATCAAAAATATCCCTCGACTCAGTGGCGGATTTACGGGGAGGGTCCAGGGGGTCTGGACCCCTCCCAGACTCCGATATATTATTTTATTATAAGCAGTGATACACACGATTAATCTCTGTATACGTACATTATTTATCTATGTTTCAAAATACGTACTGAAATAATAAAAACATATGTTGAATTATTATTTTTCATCATTCAACAATTCTATTTTCATAATTTGAAAATATCGTCTGCATTAATGGTAATCCCTTGATGTAAAAATTATGTACAGTTCATTAATTAATTCAGTTAAAACTTGTTTTTTATGTAAATAAAAAGCCCGACATACTTTGCACCACGAATATTCTTCGCTCCACAGATCAGAAACTCTTGATGGATATGTAGAATTTTAAAGAAACGATAAATCATTTCTTCAATAAGACGATTCTGAACGAAGGAAGTTATTAATATAAAGAACAATAATAGTCATTTTCAATGATGTATCTGACCAGAAGAGCGAAGAATATCTGTGGTGCAAAGTATGTCCGGTTTTCTTATCTTAATTTTACTTTTTTATTTTTTATTATTAAATAAATAAAGAAAAGGGGAAAAATTTAATGAGAAAAAATCAAAGAAAAGGAAAAAAGTGTTAAAAAAATATCCAACATTTTTTTTCACATTTTCAAAATTTTCTTTCATCAAAATGTTTCTCATATCATTGTTTATCTATGTTTAAATAATAATTATTAAGTTTAGATCATCAAAAAATTATGGTTTCCGAGACTTTTTTGTCAAATTTAGGGTAGTCCCCCCCCTAAAAAAAAAAAAAAAAAATGAAGAATTGGGAAAGCCAAACATTTACCTCTCTAAAGTACCAAATATAGGCAAATCCTGTTCCGAAAAATTGCTGATCGAGACTTTTGGACAAGTAGAAAAAACAATAGCATTTTCACTTTGTTCAGAATCTAAAATAATACCATTGAAATTCGTAAATATTACTTGACCCTCCCCAGTAATTTTTTGAAAATTCCGCCACTCTCTCGGCTTGCTGTATAACGTGGGGGCATTTTGACTTGATGATCGGCAATTGAACGGAATTTACATGTACCTTTTTTTTACCTGAAAATTTTACAGGAGGAATTTATAGACGTTTTTTTTTTACCTGGTCGTTTCGGGCGGAATTTACAATCGCCCGTTCAGCTAGGTACATTTATAATGTTATTATTTTCATACTATACACACGACCTATTATATGTACACTCTTACCTCCGGCAATGGCTATTATACTTGTGCGAGTTTGATTGCGCACAGTCTAGTTTTGGCGGTGGGACAATTAATAAATCATAATATATAGGTATCACTTATTCCACAGTTAAAATTTGGACGACCCACAGGTGTTCGACAGGAGTCTGCAGCGGCGACGAAGTGTTCATAATCATAAGTATAATACACTTATATATATACATACCTATGGGGCTCAGCCCTATTGTCTATCGTCGCCTTCAACAATAAAACACACATGAAAAAATTAAAAGTAAAAAAAAAAAAAAAAAAAAAAAAAGACTCGGAAATGACCCGAATCCTGCACAGTTTATAATTAACAAAACGATTACGTCAAGGAACTTACAGTTAATTAGACTCTGTAGGCTGTGCGCGCGCGTCCTCATTCTGATTATAATAGAAACATGGACTTTTTATTTTTATTGAATACAATATATATTTTATTAAATAGTATAAGAAAAAAAAAAGGTATGACAAAAAAATGCGTATTAAGCAAAAACAGATAGATATGTTTTTTTTTTTTTTTATGGCGTAAAAAACAAGCAATTTTTAAACAAATAACAAATACATTATATTAATAGTATCAAGATCCACATGTCAAACGCTGTACGTGATCTGCTTTGTACTTGGATGGCCGTATATAACCTAAATTCTGCAACTCATTTACGGCTCGTACAAATCGAGCTCTAATATGTACAATGTAAGGAAAATGTATATTTTTAACCAGTGGTGCATATTTTACTATTGACACCCCAAGTATAAATGTTATTTTTACACCCCTCGAGGAGGTGTCACTGTATTTTATCTGACACTACTTTACAATTTTGTTGGTTAGACGCCTTAACAAAAGAAAAAAGATATATTTCTGACAATGCAAGCTAGAAGTGAATAACACTATTATTACTCATTGGTTGATAACTGTGATATAAAATAAAAAAATAAAACTACAACCCTTAATGTTAATAGAACCAGTGATTTATAATTTAATAATTATAAATATATACATATTAAATTATGATATTTTAAAATGTTATGAATACAAATTTTAAAATTTTTATTAAATATTATTTATATGAAAATATAAATGGCCATTCCTAAAAATTAGTACCTTTAATCTAACCACTAGACATTAAATAACAATTTTTATTAAATTTATTTTTCAGTAATGAACATTCATTTTTCCAAAACATTAAAATACTAAACAGTATTATTTATAGTATAAATACAGCTTTTTCTTATTTTTAATTGAACTTTGAATATATTTGAAGTTAATATTAAAATGTAGTAAAAATCTCAACTGATAAATGCACAATTATATTTTTTATAAAAAAAATTATGACAGGGTGAATAAAGTTAAACTGTAGTCGTAGTTGACAGTTTTAAAAATATGAAATTTCATTGTCATATCACGCAAAACAAATAAGAGCAAAGGATTATATTATAATTACTATTATGCAATTTAACGTAATTTTAACTCTAAATTAATCTTAAAGTATAATTTTCATGACTTTATTCAGGGGTAAGTTAGTCATTACAATAAAAAGTTGAAGGCTATTTAAAATACCCTTCATAAACACTTTTATTTTTATTTTTTTGTTACATATTTTTAATAACAAATTTAGAAAAATGAATATATACATACCATATCTCATTTTTATATTTATTATAACGCAATTAAAATCATTTCTACCTAATCGTTTTATGCACAATTACTATCAATCTAAAATAATGTTTTGCTGTTGACACGGTCATATTATTACAAGAAAAAAGTTATAAATGTTTATATAACAAAGCTAACCAAGGTTTTAAAATAGAAAAAAGCTGGACAAACTTCGTACCTAGGATATTTTTTCTGTCTAGGGTGATATACTCTTGATGGGTATGTTAAATTTTAAAGAAACGATGCATAATTTTTTCAATAAAACGATACTGGGCAAAACTTCAGTTAATGTACAATAATAATTGTCATTACAGGTATTATACTATATATAATATGTAGAACAAGTATCAACATGCGGTCAAAATTTAACCAGAATAACAATATGATTGCATTTTTGTGAGATCGTACACTGATCATAAATATACTGATGTACACCAATTAAACTTAAATGTTGAACTAAAAATTATTCTGTTACATAAAACAATTATAAAAAACAAACATTGAATTTCTTATATATTCTATCACACCTAATAAAAATTCTAAAAATAATTTCAAACTACAGTAAAATATGTATATCATAATATAATAAAATGATACTAACTATCAAAAATCAATATTAATTCACTATAATAAAATTATTAACTAATGTATATCCTAGCCTTAATAATAAACAATGTAAAATAAATAAGTACACAATGAAATGTAGTCTCACATTATTACCAGTTTTGATTTAAAAAATTATTATCACCTTTATATATATCTATATATTTTAACTAGCTTTTAGATCAATTACATAACAATATTTAAATGCCTTAATATATTTATTAAAAGGATACTGTAGTGCTGGATTCACATCATTCTCACTGTCATCAACATTTTCATCGGGGCAGACAACTGAAATGAATTTCTGAAAAATGAGAATATATTAAACATTACTATTATTCCATAAGTATTGATAATAATTACTAAAAATAATAATGACATATTAATTGTGAAAACATATTGAAATTAAGTTACAATAAAACAATTTAAAGTAGTTAATTTTATTTGACAGGTGCCTAAGACTTAAAAGTTAAAATTATATATTAAATCTTAACCCGCCATGAGTCGCATCATTGTTTGTAACACATATGACTCGCACAAGGTCTTTTTGACCATTCACTTATACCTCATATTTTTTTTTTAACATTTTACATACAAATACATTTATTAATGTTTTCATTGTTACTTTTATCCGATTCATTCCCGTCATCAAACTCTAACAAATCTTTATCCTCACTTATATTTTCTTCTAACCATACAGTAATTTGTTCTGGATTCATTATATCCTATGTAATAACAAATAGAATATTATACTACCTAATATTTATTATAATAATCAACATAAACTAACATAAAATATCATACCTTTTGAATAATGCACCTGTGATGCGTGTGAAAAGTACGTAATGAATAAGCGTGAAGAAAAACCCAAAACAATAATGACCGTCAAAAATAATACCGAAACACCCGTGTAACAACTATCTTGACGCGTATAATACTAAACGGAAATATTGTAACCTTCGAAGAGATAGATGTAAGTGACTGGATATATTGTTTTTGTTGGTTTTTCCATTTGAAATTGGATGCCGACGAAAATAACACGTAACAAAATTGACACCGAATTTAGTCGCACACGGTTTTTTTGACCAGTTACGGACTTTAAAAATAGCTATAAATTCGACAAACAATAATTGACTGTTCTAAATAGTTTTAAAAAATAGGTTAACGTGTACATTAAAGGTATCCAAATGCACAAAATAAAGTAAATTACTTACAATGACTTATTAGTAAAATAATAAACTCACATGGTCTTTTAGACCGTGATGCGACTCATGGCGGGTTAACTAAAAATCACAATGTAAAAATTATTATTTTTACCTGTAACCAATCATACATGTTAATTTGATCAAATCTAGACTCCAAGTGTAGTTTGTACACTATACATATATCTGGCATTGTTTTTAATACTTGTTCTGGGTATTCAAGTTCACAACAATCACACTGTAAACAAAATGCTTTAGTCTAGTCATAAAAATAAATCATAATAAATGAATTAGAAAATCTTACATCTAGATATTGTTGAGGATCGACAAACGCATTATATTGAGCAGTTCTATCTTCACCAACAATTTTTCTTTTCACCGATGATAGATCATCAAATATTAGCAACTCATGTAAAGGCAAAGTAGTTGGCGGTACAAGAAATTGCCGTAATATGTCATTTGTTAATTGGTCTAAAGTATACGAACGAGCTTTTTCAAACTCTGTCATTGGTCCAGTATCTTCATGTTTTACATTGTCAATAAGTTTCTAGAATAAAATTTAAAAATTAAGTCATAGTATTAAATAATAACAATAACTAATAATGTACAAAGTACATATAAGACAATAATATAGAATCATACTCTTTTAAACTGTGATCTAGACACAACTTTCAAATTGTCTACAGGTTTTATATCTTTTGAGTTATCTTCTTTAACAACAATTTTATTTAATTGAGATTCTTTAATAACATTAACATAATGTTGAATCGATTTAAGTGCAGAATTCACCCGACTATTATTTTTGATATGTTTTAAAACAAGTATTATCTAAAAAAAAAAAAAAAACGTACATAAAAATAATTAAGTTTTAATGTATTAAAAACATTAGATACCTTATCAAATTTTGCAAGTAAATCATCTTTAGATAAAAATTTCAAAAATTGTAAACAAGTTTTGAAAGATGCATTGTCGACTATATGTTTCTTCATTGCAGTGCAGTATATTTCCCTTAGCTATTAAAATTAACATTAGCAATAAAAACTTGATATTCAAAACACCTTAGCATATAATCAGAGGCATCGGAACAATGGGGGCAGTGTAGACAATTGCCCCTACAAAATAAATATTGTGGGGGGAGAGCCCCCACAACTTCATGGCCTATTTATATTTACATTTAGCTCACAATATCTAAATATTATTCTATAATTATGTTCAACAAGTAATATATTATTACATCTGTTAGTAATAATTTAAAATACCGAAAATCAAATTAATTGACAGAAAAATAGATATGAACTTTATTTATCATCTCTCATTCCAGAAAAATAATTTTTATTTTGATACTCATTATTGTCAATTACAGTGTAACGTAGATTGTCATATTTGCGATAATCTATTCTTTGTAGGTCAGGTACACAGGTATAGAAATTAGAAAATAAATGGTATTTGTTTAATAAATAATATTTGTAAGAAAAAAATGTAATTATACTTATGTGCACTATTTTATAGGTGCTATAAAATTTGGGGAGGGGAGAGATTTTGCAACAAAATATAAACACCCATATTTTGCACCTATGCCCTCTAGAAAAGAGCTTGTAATATTTTGCCCCCACGGCAAAAAAAAATCGTTCTGGCGCCCCTGTATATAATGTATTCAGCAGTTTAACCACAACATTCAGCTCAAAACAAAAAAGATACTTTTTACTAGGTAAGAATACCAATTACTTTCAAACACAACTTTTTTTTAAATATTTCATTTTTGGTTTATTAAATATCGTAATCACAAACCAGAGATCACAAATATTAGCCATGTAACAAATAATTGACATTAAATTAAATCAGTCACTAGTCAATGACATTATTTTGTATAAATCATGAGTCTAGTAATTATAATTATGTAATGTGGAGTATTTATTATTCTTCAATAATTTTATATATTAAATAGCTACGATTAATGGAATAATTTTTAAGTTAACTAGATAAATATATTTCATTTAACTATTCCTATCACTAAAATGATCATCTTTTACATTTAGTTTTTAGTCACTAGAGCACAGTACATGATAGGCAGTTACAACACATTGATCGTTATATTATAATACCTAAAAAATACTTAAGAACACTTATTTCATTAAATGACATGAAAGTTACTTTCAAATTACTTCATAACTATTCATTCACGTCATCACTCTTCAAAGTTTATTTCTCTTAATATTTTATTGCCTATAAAGAAGCCCTTAAAAATGATTATTTAATTTATTTATTAATAAATATTTATAAACCCACAATATATAATTTGTGAATAAAATAACTAAAATTAACAGGTATAATAAATTTGAATACTTGAGTTCCTAATGGTGAGTGTGGCAAATCTGCTACTAAAATGTGCAACATTTTTAGTCCAATATGAAAATCTGCAATATGAATTTTCAATTCTTTAAGTAATTGAAGAAAAGTATTCTGCAAAATCAATCATATAACATATTAAAATCCATTTTGAAATATAGAAAAAATATATATTAATATTGAAATATAGTACTTTTAAGTTTCCATTGACTTTTAATTTGAAGTTGGTTGAACGCAACTTAGTAATTTCTTCAAGTGCCTTTTTATCCAAAGAATCAAATAAAGATCCTTGAGCAGATTCATGAGCCACACATATACAGTTGAGAGGTTTAAGATACAAATGTTCAATCAAGCAATACTATAAAGTAATTAATTTTAATACAATTCAAAATTAATTATTTATAAGAAAAAAATAACTTTACCTTAAGACTTTCAACAAACTGTTTAATTGAAAAATTATAGTACAAAAAAACTTCAGTAACATATTCTAAAATTCGACCTCCTAAGTAAAATGAACAATCTGGCTTCAAAAACACCTAGAAAAAAAAAATTAACAAAAAAAAAGCTGGACATATTTTGCACCATGAGTATTCTTTGCTCCTTAGGTGGGATGTTCTTAATGAGTGTACTAAATTTTAAAGAAACGATAAATTATTTCTTCAATAGAACAATTTTGAGCAGTACATCAGTTTATTTAAGACAATTTTACTTATAAATTATAAAGTTTGTTATTATAACAAAAAAATTATATTTTTTACTGATATACTGATTATTTATATTTAGTTTCAATTTACCTAAAATAAATAAGTCTATACTTAATTTTAATTAACTATTGTTTGTACCTCGTCCATAATATTGTTTAAAAATACAACTGAAGCTTCACTAACAAACATTTTTACTTTGAGTTTTGTTACTACATGATGTGGTAACGCATTATGCAAGTTTGATATTGAAGTAGCAATACCAATAGCCAATACTACTGGAATTTTTTCTACGTAACAACTGTGGAAAATAAAATTAGTGAAATATTTGAAATAGTTTAATTTTATAATTGCTAAAAATTTAAAATAAAAACCTTAAAAGTAAGATAAAATTTTGAAGCACAGCTGGTGGGCACATTTCAAAATCTTTAATTAGAATTGCTACACGAGTCTGAATAGGTTGTTCAGTATACCAATCAATTAAAGCAGTCATTGAACATTCTGATCGTTTTACAAAGCATGTTTTATTTACGCTATCATCCATTTCATCAATCTAAAACCCAATTTATTTTTTTAATTAAAATAATATACAGCAGTGGTCTCAAACATGTGACCCCCAGGCCACACGTGGCCTGCAAACCCTTTTGATGTGGCCAGCAATAAAAATGTATTTCATACAAAAATTTACAATTGTAAAAATATTATTGTATTTTTTTTTGCATTTAATCATCGTATGATAATTATTATGTGACGTCCACACTGTTTTATTTTTACATAAATCATTTGAAAATTCCCGTCAAATAGTGTGAAATAGGTAAATCTAATATACAAAGGTAAAATATACCATGTGTAGAACAAAGGTACAGTGTTACACATTGACCAATGTTGTTTTGTACTCGCAATCCAGAACAATTTTGAATTAATGTATAAAATTAGTTTGTTGATTAAAATGTTGTATATTCAACCGGTTATATATAAAATTGACAAAAAGACGAGATTTTTTTTTTTTTTAAAAATAAAGCTATGCATACCTTTTTTATTAATTCTAATTCTCTTCCTATATGTTCTAGATGTAAAGTTTCAAGTGCAACTCAAAACTTAAAATAAATAACTAATTAATTAAGATTTTTTTTTTTTTTTTTTTAGATTATTTTTTTAAATTTTGTTAAGTTTATGTTCATTATATTTTATCGACTGCAATTTTGAAATAACAATAAGTAAAATAAACAACTACTTTATTTATATTTTTAAAAATAATTTAAATGGTAGTGAATATAATAAAAGTAGCTGTGTAATATTACATTAAGAGAAATGAATATTGTTTTTATATTTGCCTTCAATTTTGACTATATATCTAAAATAAAGGACATTTACGTTTTAACCCAAGGGTAATTTCAGTTTGAGACCACTGATATATAGAATCAGCTAGAATAATTAGTGAACACTTCCTCACATCTGAATCAGCGTCATCACTTGTATTTATTAGTTGTGATACCATATTTGTAACTACACTTTTAACACTGGTAAAGTCCTCAGAAAATAAAGTTGCAACACTAACTGGTGGATGAGATTCTTCTAAACTGGTCTTTAATAATCCAAATAATGATTCATGATCAGGCAAATTCACTCCTATTTCATATTAAAATAAAATATTATTAATTTAATATCAAATTTTTTTATTATTATTATTTCAAGATAATTACAATTTAGCTTCTACACTAATTTACTTTTCTTTAATTTTTCTATTATGCTTTTAATAATTTTCTGACATAATCTGTTCCTAAAAATAATGTGTAACTAGTTTTATTTTTTTACACTGTTATTCTAAATACAATAGAATAAATATATAATAAATAAATAATATTTTAGTAAAAGAATATAATATGATAGATATTAGATATACTATTTTATTATACAGTAATGATGATTCCATTTTAAAACTTAAATCCAATGATCCAATGATGAATTGATTTATGTTTATAAATTAATATTTGTTGGACATAATTTTGAAAAAACTAGCATGGTCTAATATGAATTTATTAATGATATAATAAAGATTATATTTTACAAATAATGATATATGTTCTTCTTTGAGAATAACTTCATAACTGGTACAATGAATTTTATTTAATTCAATGTGAAAAACACTATGGTAAAAACAAAAGTTAGCTAAATTGAAATTAAACCTTATTTTTTGATTTTTATAAAACTAAACCTGTAAGCAAACATGCTGTTGGAATAATCTGGCCAGTAATTTTTGTCGAAGTCATAAAATTTACAGAATCTGAAATAAACTTAGAATATATTGATCCATTTAATTCCTATAAAAAAATTAATCGTCAATTTCAATAAATACTTCTTAGAAATACATCAATTAGATTATAATTTATAATCACTTACATCAAGTTTGGACTTAACATTAGTCCAAATATCAGCATATGTATTATACCATAATTCGTCTCCTTGCTGATTTATTTTAAGTTGATTTTTTCCCTTATTTTGTTTCTTATTCTTCTTTTCATGAATTGGTTTTTTAAAAACAAAACAACCCTAAAAATACAAAAGATATGAATATTTGACTATTTTATCAGTTATCACCACTGAAGTTCAAAAATTTTACAACTTTAATAATATTATAACCAAAAAAACTCTGAAAGGTATTAATAAATACTATTATCAAATTAGTTATGATTTTATAAGCACAATAAATAATAAAAAGGAAATGATAGTAAATAAAATAAATAAAACTGGTTATTTTTTTTATGGACAAACAATTAAATTTGCTTTGTTATAACAGACATGAAATCCGGATGGATCTATCAATTAGTAATTTAATGAGAAATTCTATAACTTAATGAAAAAATACAAGAATAATATATAATGTACAAAACAGCCAAATAGTGCGTGTGTTTGTATCTGTCTACCAAACTGGCTGTAGAACAAAACACGATATGTAAAACTGAAATTATAACACTCAAATTGAAATTGAAGCATAAACACATACCTATTAGTGGAGTTGAATAGAAGAACATTTTTGAAAGCATAACCGAATACAGATAGTTTTTTTTAAATATCACCAGACAAAGAAAATCCCTATCAGATACCCCAAAAATGTTTAGTATTAACGAGTATAAGCACTTAATATGACTTGTACGCTATAACATATTATGTTCTACGAATCGTTGGTTAAGTACACAAGAAAACACAAATTTTCAACATGTTTTCAAAAAATTACCTTTGAAACAGATAAAGTTGGATCCATTATTGTCACAGAGAGAGAATCAAATGTCCTTTAGTCAACAGTGTCAACAAATACACGGCTGTTCTTCGCGTAGGTTCCCGATTTTTCAAAATGTTTCATATAGTTGTTAACAACTAAATAATTTTCAGTTTTCACTGAAAGTCGGCAAACGTTATCATGACCCAACACCTAAGCTGGCGGAGTTCAGCATGTTTATTTAATATTTTTCTATGAACTTAGTACGGCCCGAGTACAGGCAGTACAGCTGCTGATGTATGACCATGGGAATGACTGAAGGCGATAAAAAATTGGCGGGAAAACAGTTTTGCAACAATACCGTAAACTTGGTAAAACAACTGGTAACAGTGGTAACCAACTCAATCGGTGGTCGAAATTGTTTAAAGTGGTGATAATAAATGTGAATAAATTGTCCATGGAACAGAATTTTGTTTATCTCTCATGTGAGTTAATAATTCGGTGTCGTCCTCGAGTTCAGTCATTGTGTCTCGTTTCTAGAATGTTTCACTTATTTTCACTTGGTATTATATCGTCATTATACCTATATTGATAGTCGAAAGTTCTCATCGAATTTCTCTGACTATTTTATTATTCCAGTTCGCCCAAGTGTTGTGTACACCTCTTGTACATTGTGTGTACTCGAGGTTTTCATTCATTCGCCTACCTTCTATTTTTCAATAAGCAGTTTTAAAGACATTTTTATTATTTTCGTTATGTGGCACGAAGCTAGAAAACAAGAAAAGAAAATCCGTGGTTTATTGGTCGATTATCAGAGGCGCGCTCAGCGAAGAAAGGATTATTATGAAAAAATTGTAATTTCTCTTCATATCAAAAGAAGTTATTTTTACACATTAAAAGTTTTTTGTTTCTCTATTGTTTTTAGCGAGCCGATCCAACACAATTTTTACAGTTGCATGGTCGACAATGTAAAGTACACATTGATCCAGGAATCGCTATAGCAGCTAATAGCCCTGCTACCATGTAAGTTTTCATTATTATTCTTTTCTTTTTTTTTCTTGTATCTGTTATTTATTAACTACTATGATGGACATTGTGATTAGGATGCCCTGGCAAGGCAATCAGGAAATATTGATTGATCGGTTCGATGCTCGAGCTCATCTTGATTTTATTAGAGAAGTAAAAAAAGATGATGAAGATGAAGAATTGTCATATGAAGAACGTCAATTAAATTATGAACGTTATCGTATTCTAGTTCAAAATGAATTCTTAGCAAGTATGAAATCTGTTGAAAGTCATTTGTTTTTATTTAATTCCAATAACCTATATTTATCTTGAAACCTTTAGTTTCCGAAAGTAAATTTCTACATCAACTATACTTGGAAGAAAAATTTGGTCCTGTGGGGAAAACAGATGCAGATGATGTGAAAAAAAAATCTGCTGCCACTGCAGCTATTCCGTATAAATATAGTGATGAAGACACAATTCAAACTGATGAATCCAGAAAATATTTAGATATAAAACCTAAAGTTGATGGTTCTGATGAATCTGATGAGGAGAGTGAAGTTGATTTTGGTAAGTGTTTACAAAAACTATACAAATCAATTTTCTGTAAGTATAATTTAATTATTTCATTTTTATGTTTTATAGATTTATCAATTGATGTCAGTAAAATTGGTACTGACCAAGCAAATGAATTAAATACATCTGCACATGCTTTTGGCATGACTACTAATGACTTTTATAGTTTTCTTAATAATGATTTAGAAGAAGCTGAAAATATTCAATTAGCTCGTTTAGCTGAAGAAGAAAAAGCCATGTTTGCAGTAAGTTTTTCTATTAAAATGATTAATAGGTTTAGTTATAATTTACCAATTATTTGTGCACAATATTTTTTTTTACTTAAATCGTTTCATTTTCTGATTAATAATTAGTAATTAATTTATAATTATATGTATGCTTTCAATATTAATTTTAAAATATAAATAGTGATTTACTTCCATATTATTTAAGTTTTGAAATGATTATCGAACTTTTAATTACATACATTTGTCTTATAATTAAACCTTATGTAATTAAATTACATCATTCAAAAGTCTTAAAATATACAAAAAGTGTTAATGAAGTCTAAAATACTATAACTTTCAGAAATGTTTTTAAACACTATTTATATGTTTTAATTTTCTAATTTAGTCAGAATACTCATTCATTTACTCTGTATAAACTATTTTTTTTTATTTTTACTAGGGTAGACGATCAAGAAGAGAGCGTCGAGCATTTCGATTAAAAGCTTTAGAAGGCAAAGCATTAAGTCCACTCAGGTATTTGTTTTTAATAATTTTATTATTAATTATTTATTTTAATATTAATTCATTACATTTTATTTTATTTTAGTTATGCTACTAGAAAAAGTCCTAGTTATACTGATTTTGATCAGTTGTCATCAATGATGACATCACGATCACCAACTCCTGAAAACTCAGGTCAAGTAACTTATATTACTAGTTTTGGTGACGAGGAGCCAGCACAAACAGAAAAATCAAAAATCAGTTCAAAGTAAATATTTAATATTGCATTTTAATCCTGTTTGATGAAACAAATAATTTTTCTAGTTCCTACAAAAACTCTAAAGTGATTATTCTTAAAAAACTAAGTACCACACTCTTTATGTAATTATCTTTTTGTTTCTTAGTACTAGTTTCTTACCTAAAAATTAAATTATTCATGAAGAATGTAATTATGACTGTAAACAGTTCAACAAATTTAAAAATTTAATTTTAAAATAGTTGCATTTTTTAAAATAATTGTGTCAATGGGCGCTCTCTTCTTTCATACCATCGCGTTTTTGATGTATTTTATTTATACAGGCTGTACATTTTCTATTTTAATTGAAAATTTTTAAATCTTATTATGATTTTGTGTATGTTTTAACTTAAAAAAATGTTTTGATTTAGTGACTTATTGAATATTTTTACTGTTTAAATACTAATATAATTATTAAAGTAAAAATTAAACTTCAGACCAGTGCTCGAATTGAGGGGGACGGAGCTCCTCTGCTATTTTATACAATTTTGAGAGCACTCTTACTAATTACATAGTTTGAGGGGACGCTTATTTATGGAAAGCTCAAAAGCACCCTTTCTTCTGTTTTTCCAATTCGAACACTGCTTCAGACTTTTTATTATAAAGTATAAACCATTCAAAAAATGTCCAAAATTAGTAGTGAGCGCAGCACCTATATGACACTTAAGTGATCAATGTTATAACAAAGAATAACAATACTACTAACTATATAATATAAAGTTACATTTTTTAGTAGTGTTGCTGTATGCTATCTACACAATAAATGTTATCTACAAATTTAAATACATTGTGTCATATGCTACCTGCAAATACTATTTTGAATTGCTTTTTAATAACAGAGGGTTTTTCACAAAAATATTATATTTAGTTAACAAATGTTTTTAAATGTAACTTATGTAAATCACAATTTTATATTTTTACTTATTTGTCATTTTAAACAAAACAGTACAAATTTTCACTAATCAATAAAAATAAGCATAATATCTCCACTACAAAAAAAAAAAATAATAATACATAATTCAATTTTAATAACATCTCAATGCAAGCTGTACTTTTATTATCTACTACTTCTAACAATATTCATTCAAATATGAATAATTAATAAAAATGTATTCTATATTTTTAATTAACAGTTAGAAGGATGGTCACTATTACTATTACAAATATTAAATGTATATTTTCAAATTTTTAGTGCATATTATAGTACTTTTAATCATACTTTTCAATTTTATAAGTTTATTGCATTACTATTACAATAGCAACTTCTGATATACCTTTAACAGTGTCATGCAGAATTAATTATTTTCGTACAGCTAAATTAAATCCGAAATTGACTATTCTTTGTTAATTTTATTGGTTTTGATATAATGTTAACTCCCTTGTTAATATTTTGAATAAATTGATATAACATGATACTGTAGAAGTTAAGTTTAGAGGTCAAGGCTTTCTGAGTTATTCAAGTAAAAGTGCTTGTAAAATCAAATGTAGGTAGAATGAAATGTTACAGCTATTGTTATACAAGATATTATTAAAATGTAGATGTATATTTAGATATACAGTTATATATGTATTGATACTATGGTGACTTTTTGTAGTCTATTTAAATTTCTATCTAAAACAATTTAACACATTACCTGCTCAAATAAATTAAATTAAAAATAAACTTTTTTCCCCATTTTTAGATTTGGAGTTGAGCAAAGAAGTTAGTGGTTTTACAATGATGTTAATTATTATTACTATTATTATTTTTTTATTAAAACATGTTTTCTTCTTGAAAAAATGCTGGAATGAGTATATATAGCATAGGTTTACAATAAACAGTTTTGTTTGCTTGATATTTTAGGGATGTCATATTTCAAAATTCACAAATATTGGTGGGTCACTTTTTAAAAACAAAAAATGTTGGAAGATAGAATAATTTGTATGAAACTGTTCTTTTTCATGTAAAAACTGATTATTTTACCATTAAATTCCACCTGTGTTTTTCTAATAGTAGACAAATTGAACCTTTTTCCTTTATTCGTTATCACTACTTTTTTTGATTTTTCTGTTAATTCACTATCATTAATTCTTTGATTACAATTCTTTCGACTATATGTGGCATAAGCATTACAATCATGAGTATTTATTTAAAACAATGCTACATCATATCTTCATGTGCCCAGAATCTAAATAATATATGTGTGTGGATAAGCGATTGTGAGTTAACGAAAAACATATGTGATTCACTGTTATCAAACCAAAATTTCCCCATGTTGAACAGCAAGCGGGGAGTTATTTTTTTATGTGTGAAGCGAAGCATAGACGTCGATGAGTATAG
The DNA here is from genome assembly GCA_025469315.1 of Stegophylla sp. TES_Ste_2020. Lineage (NCBI taxonomy): Eukaryota > Metazoa > Arthropoda > Insecta > Hemiptera > Aphididae > Stegophylla > Stegophylla sp. TES_Ste_2020. Next base: position 16,249 of record JAIPRM010003697.1, read on the forward strand.
CGAGTCGAATCAAAATACCTGGTGAACTAACCTACACTTATATATAAATTTTGTGCGTTCTTTTAAAGTGATTAGTCAAAGCAATAAGATAAAATACATTTTTAGAATTAAGGATAGTAAATTATCGGCAAAATCAAAAAAAGTAGTGGTAGTGAATAAACAGAAAAGGTGTGACAAATTTTCTACATAGTTGTTTCAACAAAAAAATTTATGTAAAAGAATTAAAATTTAAAAAAGATGATGCCATATAGAATTGTATATATTTTAAATAAGGCAGTTAATAATAAATAGTAAATAATAGTTTCTTGAAGAAAATATTTTTTTATAGTACTCGATAGTGTGAAAAAGTGTTTATATTAAAAGGTCTATTTCACAAAGTGGTTATGACATATATCTATCATAAATCATAAAATTATCATTTCTATATTTTGTTTATTCAAAAAATGTATTTGTAGGTCTAAGTCTTCAAAACACCACTCAAGAAAAAAATCTTCTGTATCAAGATCAAGATCTCCTCGTAGAAAATCTCGATCACCATCCAAGAGCTATAGTCGTCGATATAGATCTAGTAGTCAAAATAAATCACCATCACCTATAAGGTTTATTTATATTTATATACAGTAAAATTTTTATTTTATATTTTAAGCTAAGCAAAGAAGTTTATGATTTTACAATGATGTTTATTTTTATTTTTTTTCGTTCTGTATACACTTGCATACAGAAATACTTATGAAAATGCTTTGACCACACGAATCCACTTTTTAAATCAGAATTTTTCTATAGATGGTTCTTTAAACTTAGCATTTTTCAAAATTTGTGCTATGATTTTAAAGTTTCTTGTGTGAGAGTAGATTTAGAAAAGCATTTGGTTATATTGTGTCCATGCACATGCCTATACTTATTTTATTAAAATATATTACATATTTGTTTTTTTAATAAATAGGACTAATGTACAACTGCCAGCTGCTCAAAAACCACCTCCTATTCAACGGTAATATTATTAATATTTCAATTATTTAATATTTGTAATATTTTTTTAAATTATGTCTCTGATCTTGAACATATTTATAATATTATTGATTTATGTTCATACTATTGTTATTATTTTTTTTTATTTAGCTATTATGGTCGTAGAGGAAATGACTCTTCGTCTGAATTAAGTATTTCTGATGATGATGAAAAAGATAAAAATACAAATAACTCTAAACCTCCGTAAGTTATTTTGTTTATTTCATTTATTTATTATGTATTATTATTTTATTTAAATTTTTCATATTTTAGATTACCAGATCTCAGCCTTGCTTCTTCCGTCAAAAAAGTCAGTAATTTGTTAATATATCGCAAGAGTACATTAGCATGTTGCGAATAAAAATAAATCAAAAATTATAGGGGATTATCAATTAAAAATTATAAATAATAAATAATCTCTTTAATATGATTATGAGTTTGTAGATTTAGATGTAATTGTAACAAAATATGTTTACAGCAAGCCCCAAGTGATAGCAAACCAACACCACAAGAATTAATGAAACGAAAAATGAAAGTTTTGCTTAACAAACAATGTCAGTAGTATAATTGTTCTCTTTTTTATTCAGAAGAAGTTGTTTTTAAAGTCAACCAAATTTATTTATAACATTAAAATTATATTTACTCATCAAAAATTATGGATATGGTTTTAGATAAAGCTGATAAAAAAGCACAAAGAGAACGAGAATTAAAAATGGAAAGAGAGCAAATAGAACGTGAGGAAGAGATCAAAGAGTTATCATTAAAAATGAGGCGAAAGTATGTAAAATATGATCAAGTATCTTTTATTTTCATTGATTTTATTAAAATTATAAATATATTTTTTAATTTATTTTAGAAGACGACAGTTACGTCATCCCGAAAATAGTTCATCATTGTCTTCGTCTAAGTCACGTTCAAATTCTTCTAGTTCCAGTAGCTCTAGTTCAAGTTCGAGCTATTCTAGGTACATACCAAATAACCTAGAAAGTACAAATAAATATTTAAACTTAATTCAATTTATTTAGGTATCGAAATCGTAGACGAAGATCTAGATCAAGAAGTGGTGATCGACGTCGAAGATCAAAGAGTTTTGATCGACGTCGTCGGTCTCGAAGTGATGATAGGAGGTGGTCAAGAAGGAGTGAAGAACGAGATAGATATAGAAGAGATGATAGACGTGATTATGATCATTATGATCGTAGAGATGATTATCGTTCACGCCGTAGCCCCGAGAGAAGAGACAGAAGGTCAGATAGAAGAGATAGTCCAATTAGGAGGGAACTTAAACAAAGGGAGAGCCCTGTTAGAAAGGAAATTAAACAAAGGGAGAGTCCAATTAGAAAAGAATACAAGCAGAGAGATAGTCCGTTTAGTAAAGAATTTAAACAAAGGGAAATCCCAGATCGTAGTAGAAGAGATAACTTTGAAAATCGGCCAGCTGCTAAAATAACTTATGAAGCCAGTCCAAAACGTTATGTGCCAAGTACTAAAGTGCAATCCAGTTTAAAGTGAGTCTACTATTAACAAAGTATTATTTTTACTGAGTTTAAAAATGTTTTAAACTAAAAGCAAACAAATGCTATGTAATTACTTTAGTATAAATGTATTTATAGGCTTTAAATAGTTCATGGAGCAATTTTATTTAGGTGTCTATTTTCAAAACTAGCTATAAGCAATTTTCGAAATATGAAAATGACATTATGTTTTATAATAAATTTAAAATCTATGAAAATTGATTTCATAAATATGTTAACTAAAGTAAGGTTTATTGTTTGGGAATGTGTGGTTTTGTTTCCAATTCCATCAATTTATAGCTGTTTTTAACACCAACAATTTAAACTATTTAGATTCTGAAAGGATCAAAGAAAGCTATTGTTTTTATAAAGATGTTTATTTTTTTTTTTTTATGTGTGTACATTTTCATAAAAAAATTTTATCCCAGCTTGTCTTTAGATTTTAAACTTGAATGCTCATTATTCAAAATTCTCAATAGGGAAAAACTACACGAAATTTGACAAAAGACTTCAAAACAATCTTTTTTATTTTAATACAAACTTTATGAAATTTAAAACTGGCCAAGTAAACGATAAATTATTGTTATAAAAATCTATAATATTTAAGTAAAATTGTCTGGAGTAAACTGAAGCTCCGCTCAAAATCATATAAAAAAAAAAATTTATTATTTCTCTAAAATTCTATACACTCACAAGAGTATCCCATCCGGAAAGCAAAGAATACTCCAAGGTGTGAAATAAGTCCTTTTTTCGCTTATGGTTGGTTTTGAAATTGAGATAGGTGATTTTGAAAGATACATTGAAAAATTTAAGAAATACAAAACTATGAATTTTATGTCATACCTTGGACAAAATCTTAACTTTATTTTGATTTGAATATATAAAATTATATTATTATATTATCAGTGCAGTGTACATTATTATTAATTATTATTTATGGATGATAAAAGTTGTGTTTGATTTGAAACATGACTGTAGATACTAGTATATATGGACTTTCAATGATATTGATATTTTAATATCGATAATCTCCTAGGATACATCAAAAATCTGAATATAATTTTGTATACCCAAATAAAATTATGTCGTATTTTCATACCATGGTTTTTTTTTTTTTTTTTGCGTCCACGCTATGGTTTGAACACTGAATGAACGCTAATTCATTTAGTTATTGCTGTCTGATCGATCATATAAGAAGGCGAATAAATGCCATTAACTTAAATATTTTAATGCCAGTAACTTAGGTAAAACTAACAAATTCCATTAAAATACTAACTTTAAGTAGACATAGAGAAAAAAGTTGACTTATGATTTTCGAGAATTGTTTAGGTCAATTTAACCTATACGTGAGGGAGGTCATGTTAAATTTTCAAGTCTTGGTGTCTAGAATTAAAAGTTTTATGAAAGAAAAACTTATAAAAAAGCCGAACATACTTTGCACAACGGGTGGTATTCTCTTGACGGGCGTATTAAATTTTAAAGAAACAATAAATCATTTCTTCAATAAAACGATTCTGAACAAAGAAAGTTAATAATATAAGAAAAAAAAATGTCCAAAATTTTTTTTCAAATTTTCAAAATTTTCTTGCGCCAAAATCTTTTTTATAGGATTTTCTATCTATGTTTAAATTTTCATAAAATTCTGATCAAAAAATCATGGTTTTCGAGTCGTTTTTGTCAAATTTTTAGTAGTTTTTTCCAAAAAAAACTTTGAAGAATTGAGAAATTAAAAAAATGACCTCTTTACAGTACAAGCTAGAGGCGAATTGGGTTTCAAAAAGTTATTGATCGAAAAATTTGGGCAAGTATTTCTATACAAAAAATTGTACACAGAAAAAAAAATAATAATTGTGAACATTTTTAGTATTTGGTGAAAGTTTCAAGTTTCTTGCTCCATTATTTTTAAAGTTATGTTAAAAAATGAATTTCAATTTTATGGAAATCCTAGTAATAGCATATTTCACCGGCTTTTATCAATTTTCCAGTAGTTTTCCTTAAATGATTGTAACTCTGTGAACACTTTGTTGGCTCATGTTAAAATTACTGTAGTTTGAAACTTGTTTACTAACATGTTATATACTATTTTTTTTTTTTTCATAGGTAATACATTTTTGTTTAAAAGTATATTTTGAAACAATAAGTATTCAACTTTTTTTTTTATAAATTATTAGCTTTTAATTATTGCAACTTATTTTTAATAATTTAATATTAATTACAGTTACTGGTTTGTTAATATACAATTGTTTTTATATTTCAGGCCGCTTGTAGACTATGAATAACTGCTGGAAACACTATTCAATTGTATTTTATCGTGATTAAAATTGTAACAAAATATCATAATATACCACTCGTTAAGTTTAAGTATATTGTATTTTGTTATGCGATCATATCCACTTTTGATTTAATTGAATAACTTTTGTATAAATGTATCATTTATATTTGTAAAATAAATAATTTGATGTCTAAATTGTTCTGTTTTCTATTCAAATAGACAAAAAGTTTAAAAGTTACAGTATAGTATAAAAAAGAAATGCATGAAATCAATTGAAAATACTAGGTAATTGGTTATGGTCCCAAATATATGTAAATAATTTATGTTAATGGATTGACAGATTTTAAAACATTTTGTTCGCCTTTTTGAGAGTTTCTCCTGGTGAATTTACTTTAAGGAAATAGTTTAGTCGGTTAGCTACAAAAATTTGTATTCAAAGAAGATTTGAAACAAAAGTCACCAAACATATGAATTTGTTATTTATTTACCCCAAACGCATATTGGCGCACAATACACGTAGACTAAAATAAAACTATAAATAATGATATAATTTTATACAAAATATATAAATACAATATATATATATATAACCCAAATCTAATAAAAAAAAAAAAAACAATAATATCTAAACAGTAAACGCTATACTCTGTAAAAATGCCAAATGCATATCATTTGTTATCCTCCTAGTTGTGTCCAGCTGTAAGACGTCGGTTGATACATAGTGTGGTCCTCTTCTTGACCGACATTGTAGGTGATAGGTACACATTTCTTATGGCTGCCTTGAGGTTTAGCGAAATAACAGGTGGCACATTGACATCTCGGTATCGTTTCCCTTTGACTGCTGTATTGAGATGACGACCAATCGTCCGTCATAACTGAATAACCTTCATGATGCCCGAAATTCGAACTATTTTCTTTATGCAAAAAACAATAACGCGTTAAAAAAATATTCAGTGTAATCCTAGAGCATGTTTTTTCTCACCATATCCAAATACAGATGGGTACACTTCTTGTTGTTCTCTACCGTCTTTCACTTCGGTTTTTACTTTGGTGTCTTTGAACGCCTTGGCGAATGGATTGTACTTGATTTTGAGTTTAGTCACCTGAAAAAAGTTCAACACACACACACACACACATTCTGGGTTAGTCAGCATTTTTACCACAACAGTCAGAAAAATTCTTGGCGTTGATTAAATGACCCTTTTTTTTTTTTTTTTTTTTTTTTTTGTTTTTAGATTCTAAGAGAAACGAAGAAGCTAGTATCTTTTTTTTTTTCTGCCCACACTTTTTTATATAGAAATACTTATACAAAAGTTTCCATCAGAAACTTTTTGAAATTGGATTTGTATCTAGATGGTACTTTTTCAAATTTATCAATTTCTTAATTTTATTTTGAGAAAAACTACCCAAAATTTTACAAAAAATAATTGAAAAATCATCATTTATTAATCCAAACTTTATGAAAATTTAAACTTAGAGAGAAAGTAATATGAGAAATATTTTGGCGCAAGAATATTTGGAAATGTGAAAAAAAAATTGGGACTTTTTTTCTGTAAAATACTTGTCCAAAGGTCTCAATTAGCAACTTTTTGAAACCAGATTTTCCTCTAAATGGTACTTAACAGAAGTAACTTTTCAAAAGTTCTCAATTATTTTCACCAAATTTGAGAAGAACTACTCATAATTTTAACTCTTTTTTTTTTTTTTCTTCTTCTTTATTTATTAGATAAAAGAAAGTAAATTAAAGTGAAGATAGGTGAAATATAGATAAGAAAGCTGGACAAACTTTGCATTATGGTATTCTTAGCTCCTTGGGCCAGATACTCTGGTGGACGTGATGAAAATAACTATTTTTGCTCTTTACGTTATTAACTTCCTTTGTTCAAAATCGCTTTATGGAAGAAATGATTTATCATTTCTTTTAATGTTATTCGTCTACTGACTCGAAGAGCGAAGAATATCTGTGATGCAAAGTATGTCTGCCTTTTTTTTTCTTTTTTTTATGTCCTGTTCAACTCGTTGAAGAAATGATATCTTTGAAATTCAATGTATGTGCTACATTTGTCCTATCCGAGTTTTGCTTTTTTCAATAAATTGATATTAAACTTGAAAAAAAAGAGTATTTTATATTCTCAGTTGGGTTGACTTACGCAATACAATGTCTTATGATGTTATAATAATTGTAAAAATAACAATTATTATTAATGCTGAGAGATGTTAATAATATTTCAGATACCTACTTTATTTTAGACCTGTAATGAACATTTATTATTTTTAAATATAAATGTATAAAATAGAAAAATAAAATTAATGACTATGATGGAGGACACTAAAATTAAGGTGAACGAGGACGACCAGCAAAACATATTTTTCCTGTTGGCCTATTTATGTTTACTAATAATACATTTTTCACAATTTCCGAACCTCCCGTAGGTGTATAAATAGTTTTGGAAGATTTTATGAACTGTGATTACGCAACCTCGTTACCTCTTCATTCTGATACGCCGTAACCGCCATAAATCTGGTCTGTGGCATCGCAAAAATCTGAACATCGTCTGGATCACCGACTTTTACTATATGAAGCTTGGTTTCGTATTGGTGCAACGAATTCAAGTGAGTCTAAAAAAAAAAAAAAAAAATTTAATTTTTAATATTAACTGAAGCTGCCACAGGCCTAATATAGGGCCTTTTCAAAATCTTATAGACACACAGTGAGTATAATCTCTCCCCTGTCCTAATAACAATAACTTTAGGCTTTACTAAATAATCTATAACAAAATACTAATGTACTAGCTGTGAATATAAATACAATAGGTACGTCATATTGGGATTACTTCAAAATAGACAAAAAAAAATATGCTAGTAATAAGGTACATAAAATAAAAATACTACTATCATATTATGAGTTCTCAAAATCATAAGTGTGCCTGGGCACTATCCAAAATTTGAAATTTAGAATTTTTTTTTTTTTTTCTAATGCTTTATGGGTTAATTTTGTTGGAAGAAGAGAGGGTTGAAATGTTGAATGTTGAATTAACAAAAAATAATTATAAATACATGCTAAAATTTGCGTTATTCGATTACTGTGAATATACAACGAATAAATAACAAGTTATTATGTGTATGAAACATACAGCTAATATAATACACGGGTCTGTATTTAGGGGAAGGCAAACTAGAAAATCTCAGAGAGAATTTTAAAAGAAAAGAAAATTAAAAATGGAATTTTATTCATGTGCCAAATATATAAGAAAAAAAAAAACTGAAAAACACAATAATTGACTAAGAAAATAAGTGTAGAACTTTAAAAGAATTATTATTACTCACTACTAATAATATAATTTATATTTTACCTAACAATATTACATATGGAATTCACTTTAATATCTATATCAGCAGTTCTCTAACCTAACCTTAGGGTCGTTATATAATTTTGAATATAATTTTGAATCGGTCACTAAAAATTGTCAACTTTGATATAATATTTTAATTTTGGACTACCAATGTGAAATAATTTTAAAAATAATTATTGAAACTTCTTTTGTAAATTATTTGACAAACAAGTTTATAATTTATCATTTTAGAGTTAGTTTTAAATAAATAAATAAATACACGAAGAAGAGTAATGGTTTCTATTAGTTATGATAATTGAAAAAATTAAGTGGGTGTGGGTAGCTTCCCATTGAAATTATTTTCAAAAATATTGCAAGAAAAATTAGGTGAATATCTTGGGTCGCCATCATACAAAGGTTGAGAACCGCTGATCTATTATAATACATAAAATTATATTATAGAAACATCACTTTCAGGAATTTCGCTCTTTTTGAGGAAAGGTACGTCTACATTATTCAATGCCTATTATATTATTTTTCAAAAATTTTTATTCAAATGAAAATAATATTTTATGTAGGTATAACTATATTTTAGATTCTGAATGAAGTGAAGAAGCTAATGTTTTTACAATGATGTTTATTTTTTTTTCTGTGTACAACTTTTCGTATAGAAATACTTGTTCAAAAGTTTCGATCAATATCTTTTTGAAACCCGATTCGCCTCTAGATTGTACTTTAGAGAGGTCATTTTTTGAATTTCTCAATTCTTCAATGTTTTTTTTTGGAAAAAACTACCCAAAATTTGACAAAAACGACTCGAAAACCATA